>JBCAUI010332628.1:0-15163 GCA_038406195.1 Haplosyllis anthogorgicola | reverse complement strand
GAAAACCAATGACTTGGTGCATTTCCATGAAACTTTTCAAAATAATACATAATAATTTTATCTGGAGAATGAGCCAGGAACTGTCACATATTATAGATGCTGCCATACTTAACTACGATCTGCTTCATTTAAATATCCACATGGTGCCACCATTTTAATGATCTGCACTGCATATAAACACTTTGTAGCATGTTTGATTATGCCCCCTGATATTGTTAATAAACAGCACGGTTGTCGTTGTTAATATGGCAGCTCTATTTGTATTTGGCTTGGCCCGGTATCAACCGGTTTTAGGGATGACAAGGTAAATTGCGAGAAATTTGTTGTGCCATATAAATCTAAACTAAAAATTATATATGGAATATGTATCTACACATAAACTCAAATACATCAATAAGATAAGTATCATATTTTTGGACATATGTCCCTAAACTACAAGCAGTTTAACCTGTCATCCATAAAAACGGAATAAAATTTGTTTACAATCAATAAATCGGACAGAAGTTTCTGGATTTTCTCGTGACAGAACTAAAATATGTATCTATTCAGGATGATTGTTTTTTGGAGTTTAATCAATGAACTTGAATGGGGTTATTTTGTTACACAAACATGATCAAAAGTGTTCGAAGTATTCAGATACTTAGTTCATCATTGGCAAAGTGAACTAAGATATTTTACGTGTAATATAACGTTATCTTTTCAATTTGACCAAACTTGTTAGCACACAACAACTAGACCAAATCTAAACATCCTTCTTTCAAAAATAGTTTCTCAGCCGCAGCTATGTAGTTTCTAGACCATTAAAATATACAAGTGTAAAATTATAAACACTAACCTCACTACTTTAAGCTGACAATGTAACCTTTTATGGTAGAAACAAGGCGTTAGAACCTTTTACCACATATGATCTACAGTATGTGTCATAACAGGGAAGGGATGGATAGAGACTACTGTATGTGACTGTATTTCAGGTCACATAGCTTTGTGTATATAGATGTTTCACAACCCCATTTTTACCCATCGTTGGTTACTTTTCATACAGGTACAACATACACAAAATACACCTACGATACCAACAATCTACCTTGTTTTGGTTTCGTAAAAGTAAAAACACGGCAATTCGAACCGATTGTAATTTTAATCCATCTTAAGGATTACTTTATTCAATGGTCATTCATTACCTTCAACTTACATATTTGAAATTCTTGAGGTATGAACTCTTAATATGACATGTAAGGTATAGGGGAAAATCCAAGCTGTGGGAAAGGTATATTTATGAATATTTAACATTGTACCTGCTTGATCCCAAACTTCTGTGTTTTATCTATTTAGTTGAGAAAACAGGCTAACTTCAGCATCATGATTAACAGTAAAATTTTATAATTTAAATTTCCACGTACACGTAAATGTATTAGAGCGTAAGAGTCCTAAACATGGTTGAGTTATTTATTTCATGAATTTTATATTATGACATTATTACAAAGATCTAATGCTAAAATAGCAAGGTAGTTATACAATATTAAAGGCGCGTTGGGCGTTTTTATCATGATAATAGGGTCAAAATTACATGCAGTTGTTTTTGGTGCGTTAAACATCTTAGCTTAGCAGGACCCAGCAAAGGGTCAGTCACAATTCAAGTAACACGCAGAATAGCAAATGCTTATGATTCATCTTCCGTGTTATTCATATAGTTAAGGTGCAAAAGTTACGAAAGGAATTCATTAAAGAATATCATCTCTATCATTTAACGTCATGTGTGACATTTCAAGAAATAAACAAGTCATAGTACAGTAATAATTCTTTGAAACAGTTATGTTTTATTCTTTCATTAAACAAATCAATCGTGAAGGGAAAATGCGACATTGATAAAAATGTCTTATCTATTTCGGAAGTTTTGAATATGCTATAAAACTTGAATGTTTAAAGTAATGTTTTTTTAGCCCGGTTCAAAGATGAAGCTAGAAGTTAGTGCATTAGAATTAATAGGTACATCCGATTTGGAAAGCATTGTTTTACGCGTTACTGCATGTAAAGTATCTCATAAAATTTTAAAAATTTAAGCCTGTGTGAAATTCATTCATTCATTCATCAAAGGAACTAAAACAAATATTGTTAGCAATTGAGCTGAAACCCTACCGGTGTTCTTTACTTTTAATAGGGTTTCAATTGAGATTAACAATCAGCCTTCAGTTTTACCATGGCTATGCTATATTTGGATCACTGGCTTACTCTACTTAAATATTCCTACCTAATCGTTTCTCGCGAACATGTCGTCCAACAAACAAATATAAGGACACTCAAAGCACATGATACATGGCTTTTGTCATGGAAAGGTAAGTAATACCACCCTAAAGTGCTTTCTGGACAACAAAGTGAAAATTTAATGATCCTGAAATTTTGTTCACAACAATGAATGGCTTGAAATTTTTTTATGGTAGAAAAGCTTGTTAGGAAACATTTCCTCAAAACGTGCTTTACGGTTAATGACATGTTCTTAACACTGAAATAAAACAGGTAACAGGCACGTCTCATATCTGCAAAATATAGTCGTCAACTTTTAACAATTCATGTTTAGTACACAAAAAGTTACTAGTTCAAGAAAAAAGTAATACATGTCTCTACGCCATATGCAAACATTGTGAGTTGGCCCTTCCCCAAAACGATTTGCTTAAATCGATTAAAACAAATTACTTTTAGACAGTGTACGTCAAAAGGGAATTTTGGAAGGGTAATCATGAAAAATAACTAAATAACCTTAGTTACGTGCGCGAAGCTCCTTTTTTCTCTTTTTGCTCTGGTACTGTTATGGTGTGGATGTATATAATTTATTCATTTTGTGACTCATGCCAATAATTGCAAATGATACTAAATCATACATCAGGTGTGGCTGGGTGATTTTAACGAGTTCACACTTAACATAACATTCATCTAGAATTGTATTTGATTCAGATGTTCACGATCATTATTTTCACATTTTCACAAATTCTGAAATACAAAGTTGTGTATTATTATAGCGTTCTTCATATTAATAAATGGCCAAAACCCTTTTAGAGTCTATGAGATTCTTTAATCTCGTCTTCAAAAAGCAATCTGAATGACCTAATCAAAATTTGGAAACAGCGCTTTGATCGAAGCAATCTGAATGACCTAACGTTAAACTTTTCGGTACTCATTGTACTTACATTTTACGAAAGAATGGAAAGGAGATGAAAATAACAATGCATGGGGGGCTTAATTAGTTGACCAATTTGACCTAATGTTGGATCGATTGCAAATTTGAAAACGTTTAAGAGTTCACCTCAAGAGCTGAACGCAACATCAAACGAAAGGGAACAAACTCCTCAGTTACGGTTTTTGGCACAAAAGTTCATTACTTAATATTCCACACAATAGACCGATTGCAGGAAGGTAAGTTGTCTTTGTATGTACAAAAACTTATGTAAAACCAAGAAAAAGCTTGACTTTAAAGTAAATAAAGTTAGTGGCTGTAAATTTGCTGTTGTTTACAGGGTAAATATAGGAGGTTTGGGAGTGAGTGAGAAAAGAGTTGTAAACAGGAATGTCCCAGAACATATCATGTAGATAATAATCCTCATATTTATAGTGACAATTTCAATCAAAAATGAGCTACCGTATACGTAGAAAATAGTTTAAACTTTACAATTACACAAGGAACGGTATGACATAAGTAAATTTTCTCCAACTACCATGACTGATCACGAATTCTCATTATATACCAAATGTGTATCATTAATATTTAAGGACCAAGAGTTCAAAATTAAGTGTTAAAATGATCTGGCGAGTTTCTCTGCTTAGTTAAGTATTTTAATGCATTTCATTGCGCATTTTATGCTCTGATAAATTATCAGCAACTCAGTTTTTCGGAAAGGATAATAAAGCTATTTCCCCTGACTGTCAAATTAATATACAGAAATTAATATATCCAAATTTGAATTTATAGTTAACTTTGATGAAAGCGGTATTTTCAAATTTTGATCAAAGAACTGTTTCCACATTTTTCAGGACTTTTAGATCTATTTATATTTATGAGAGAAATCTCGCGTATTGACCCTGTGTCACCACCGAAACGATTTTTTCTTTTTTTCTTCTGATAACACAAAGGTGTCCCTGTTCATTGCACTACAGAATTTCTCTATTTACCTAAAAGTTTCAAGAAACGATACATGTCGGTCTGTACTGTGCGTCGTGACATTATTGTGTGTCAATATTGTCGACATGCTACTGGTCGGTTTGGATCCTCACTGGGCAATAACATTTATGTTTGTACTGTTGTTATACTCCACTTTGGGTAACTTCGAATCTTCAGACGCTTCGCACAAATACATTGTGCAGAGGTAAGAGTAAATAAATGAGTTATTCCGAAAAAGCCATTTTCTACAAATTGCATGTTAAGGAGTACATCTGTATCTACAGAATGTTGCTTATGTAGTCCATATGCAGCGCAATTTCTAATTCAGCTAAGAGCATAATATAATAAGGACTTGAATTTGTTGTCCATAAAGCTTAGAAATTAGCACCAAGTACAGGACGCATGTGGTCCGAAACAGCTAAGAAACAAGTCTGCTATGACTGGTACCCAAAAGTTGGATACTTGCCGATAAAGCAGTTTCTCTTCATACCCTGATTAACTTCAAAACTAGTCTCCTCTCGACCTTACGGTCTTCTGACTAGCCATTCTTTAAATGGTGCACCACAGTTGAATTAGTCTATTAGTCTGAAAAAAGTTAACTTTTTGACTAGACTGATGCACCTGTGTGGGGAATATCAAGCACATGCAATTTCCTGTTCCATGTAAACAGGCCGTCCAGCCGCCTGGAAGATGGCAGCAGTTTCTTAGCTATTATTGACATGTGTCGATAATGCTGACCTCTAGGCTACTTCAAAACAAGTATTAATCGCCCATGAAGACAATTGAAGGTTTGAACATAATGACGTGTTCGTGTAATAACTTTGACTAACGCTGACTTATATTTATACTAATTTAACTCAAACGACAGACATACAAATGGAATTCCAAAGGAAATACATTCAGTTCACAGGCTGAGTGCACTCACAGACTAATTGGGTACAATAGACCACTTGTTTTTAAAGATTTACACTGGGTGCGACAGCAATACAACAAAAATCATTTTAATTTAGGTCCGTCATTTAAAGGCAATTTCACTGACACTAAAGGTAACAGGACGTGTTGGCAACTAAATTGTGTAGGAGATTTAGACACTGTGGGTGTCTCTTCTTTGTGAATGGTATGGAGAGAAAATAACACAAAGTGACAATATCCTTAATTCTGTGTCCTTACCGTATGCACGAAGCATGCTATTTGAAGCATGCAATACCATACGGTTTAAGCAAATATGTACATACTTTCTTCAAGTTGATCAAATCACAAATTTAAGGCTTGATGAATCTAAAATTTAGGTCTGCTACAAATATTTACAAAATATATCAACTCGCATTTTGTCCAACAAAGACACTGATTATAACTGAAATATTTCCTTTACGAGAGAAATTTAATAAAAACAAAGTCAATGAGGATTTTTACTCGTTAGATAAAATAAGCAAATTGCATAATAATTGACCACATTACAAAATAAAAAAATGACTTTTTTCTTCCTTTTAGAAAAATCTGAATTTTCATTTTGGCAAAAAGACGAGAAAACACAGACCAAATACTGGCACGAAAGAAACAATTCTAAATGTATTTTATATCATCTCATGCAAACCTTTTGCCACTGACGATGATCAAAATATTCACACGAAACCCACAAAGTATAATATGTCACTTGATCAAACGTAACAATTGACAATATGACAAGGCACACGGTGTCACCAAATATCATTCTTTATGTAACTACTCTTCACTTCAACAGTTTAAATTTGTGACTTAATAATAATTAGCAAAGTATACATACCAGTTGCAGTTAAAATTAACATTGACCAAAAGCAATAGTCCTCGAGCTAGAAGTAGTGTGTTGACATCTTTGAAGGTACATATTTAGTCTCTACATGTCACGGTCCACATCTTAAACTTTTAACCTGAGTTCTGAACAGAGTCTATTTGCTCTTAATTCGCAAATTAAGTCTTAAATTTGAACAGTAAAACTTACCTTCTGTTTTACACCATACAACAAAGTTTATTTATGATGAAAAATTCTCGAAATAAACGAAAAGAAAGGAGTATCAATGCACAGATCAGCTATATTTCCTTGAGTCAGTCATGATTCTTCTGCAAAGCGCATGTGCGGTGAATAATCCTTTATCCCAAAGAAGTAATGGTATGTAGTCCAAAATCATCGTGCTTACTAGAGCGAGACTTCTGTCTCACGTTTCCACACAAAATAAGAACTAACACGACTGACCTGTATTGAATATCTTTCTTACTACAGAGCTAAGCGAAGCACATCCACCGACTTTGATTTACTTGGCAAACTTTCCTTATAAGGTAACCTGCCTGGTATAGTTCATTCCGAAAGTTTTCAGGCAAATGCGCTAAACGGCGCAGAAAAGTCCAGTGCGCCTCCACCAATTTGCTATTTACTATCAAAATTGCAAAAAAAGTAATTGACTGTAAAATTATCGTTAGAAAGTAATAAAATATAAACAACACTTACAAAACAATATTTTTATCGTTTTTACTTTCCCATGCAAGCCGAACAGTCACATTTGTTTTCATTCAAATGACAAGACAGACTAAGTCAATTTCATTTAGTGCGCACCTTTCATTCCTATGACACATAACACTCGTAGAAAGTCTTCAATTAACAATTTTAATTCTTTTTTATTTTCAACTGTCAAGTATTCTGCTACTATGTTTGATTGTATTTGAGCATCGCATTTCTTAGCATCGCTCAGTTACTTAAGTGTTCATGATAAAACCACAGGACATTAAACTTTAATTGGCAGAGATTTGATGTATGGCGTGGCTCTGGTTTAAGATTGAAATATAAAGTGATTGAATTTTGCTCTCGTTTAATAAAGATTCTTTTAATTTGTTTCTCTGTACGTCTGCATAGCAAATTCAGCCACTTTAATTTCAAGATTCAGTGCTTAAATCTTTCTCAAAGACCTTTAGCGAATGCTTATTCATATTGGGAGATGATAACCAGAGCGGAACAGTTGCTCCCAAGCACACCCTTCAACCCGAACCATTTCCTGGTCGGACACCTACAAGCCAGCATGTCTTACTCATCCGAGCAGTCTATACAAACAGTAAACAGTATACAAATAAAAAACAATGCCATTCATTATAGTCGGTGGGATTAAGTAATTTTAGCCAAATCATAAACATAATTAAACCATTGTGAATTTAGATCGGATCTAGACCGAAATGTTATTTACTGAAGGTGCGTACATCTTTACGCCAAATTGACGTTTTACGTACTTACACCCTTCTCACGGGCAGTAAGATTTTTCGTTTTCAGATTTAGTGGATCAATGACTCATTCTAAAACCATTTCACTTTGATAACGCACAAAATTGAACAAAAAATGTATCCCACAACGAAATGTATTCATCACAAAGTAACATTATTGAAATCACAAATCTAAACATTTCTCGAAAATTTATCGTATTATTATTAAATGTTTTAAGAGGAATTTTGAATATCAATAAAAATGTTATTGATTAAATTTAATATTTAATCTTTTTTTCATGTGCGGTATTTTCTTTGAAAATTCTAATGACTCATGTATATAATAGATGATCGGAAATTTCTATATCTATTGATTTTCCTGGCAAACAGATGTTCTGCATGTAACACAAGTCTGAACATAGCAAGTGATTACGCGCTAGATGAGACGGGATGTTTCCTAGAAATCTACATTAATTGTTAGACCACGCAAATAAATTACTTGAATTTTAATCTAATTGTTAGACCATACACAACTAGATACATTCTGTGTAATTGCTACTATCTTAAACTAACAGTTGCCCTTTGGCAGGTTAATTTTGGGCTAATTAATTTGACCTGTATGTTTCATAACATTATGTAACAAACGTCAATATAAAGGCAATAATGAAACGAGTCCTGTGGATGTTGGGCGCATAAGGAACGCAAAGGCGAGTCAGACACAACTTAGAAGCTGTTACCGTGGGGGTATTTGAATGCAGCACACAGTAGGAATGTATTAAACCTTTCGACACCATACAGTAAGACAGTTTTACCAATCGTAGCACTGGAACAAGCTCTCTTGATTTGTTCTGCATAGGCAAGTTCTTATTACACTAGATTACCAAAAACTTATTATGATAATCATCTGCAGATTTTTAATTAAACAGCTCGCCCTTTATATTTATGGAAATAAGCTCAAAAACACAATGCCTATGACATTAGACTAGTCTTATGTTTTTATTACAACACCTACCTTGCGTTTCTCCTTTGATCACTAAAATCCGTTTTCACAGATTATGAAGCTGTAGTTTTCCGCCATATATATGGTATTTTTAGTTATGAGAAAAAGTGACGATATTTTGTTATGCATTTCTGTTTGCGCATCACCTGCGAATAAGACAATAGTTGAGTCTGACATGCATGCGCGGTCGATATTGATGTTTTTTCCCGGACACCTGATGGTAACTTCTCCAGCTGTAATTGACGGGAAATTAAAGCTACAGGCATGTTGAAATATATTGATTCGTTCGTGCTGAAATCAATTTAACTTCTCCCGGGAATTAAAATTCCTTTCCTGTCGATATCTATTTGATTTTAGTTTCAGACATCCGTGACTGTTGCTGCATGAATTGATGTTTACAGGTTGATACCATGAATAGTTATACAAGCGATCTAAAAATATACATGTTATATAGGTGTATGTAACAGGGTGGATTGAAGCAAATTTCGTAAATTAACATTAAATTATTTAAATGTTCAAAATGACGTAAACATAAGCAAAAACTCTCATTTTATGCAATATTTATTCAATGTGTAAACTGATATAAAAATGAGTAAAATGGATTGATACAAAAATTTTAATTGATATATTTCCAATTAAAACATCAAAATCAATGGTGTGCTCGCTGAAGCATATTTGGTTAAATAGATTGTAAAAGTAAATTAAGCTCGTTTCGTTACATAATTTTACGTCTTTACATTCTGTCCATGATGATGATAGAAATTAATGATACATAATGACATTACATGATTACAAAAATGTTAACTCCTATAATGTAACATTTACACTGTCCACTATTTACAAGTACAAAAAATATGTGCACATCTATACAATTCTAGTACAGCATGGATTGATAGTCACCTTTGTGCGTTTGACATAATCTGGACTTTTCTTATTTATTTCATCTGCTCAATCATTTCTCAACTTCACTTAATTTCACCGTTTCTGGGACCGCAACGCGCAAAGGTGAACGCAACAATCATCAACAAAACTCTCAGTAATTGGACATTTGTCACTGAAACGTTAGCAACTATTCACATGTCTCTGCAAACTAATCAAATATCTTTAAACAAATATTTCATGGGGACTTGTTCAAAATTAAACTTCGCGGTAGGACTATGAAATTGTATAATTGAAGATTTAGATTCGTAGAAAATGTATTCAATTTCGTTCTAAGAAATTATTTATTGTAATATCTTATTGGCCATTTTAAAAATAGCACATTAGCCAGTCTACGGGCTTACATCTTTGAGATTTATTTTACAGAATATACTTTTCATACTTCTCGGTAAACGGAGGTAGAAGTCAGAAACCATTCACACAATTAATACTAGAAGTAGTTGTCAAAATGCTGTTGTAATAGAAGTTTATCTAACACTTAGTTTCACTGGTTTTTCCATGACCTCTAAGTCATTAGTTGGAGAATGAGAGTTCATTGGAATAGTCAGACTTCTGAAAAGCAGCAAATATAAGCTTATGTAGACTTAACACTTACACGACTGATGCGCATTCGTTGAAACGTTAAAGAACAATTGGAATGTAGCAACGTTTTTAGGGCTTTAGTGGTGTATTCGGAGAAAGGTATTGGCAATATCGCGGAAATGTAAATGTCCCGATTTTCAACATAATAGTATTCTACTTTATGTTACATATTTGTGTATATTTAACGTCTTTTACACAGCATGCACAATAATAATCTGGTCTTTTTTTGATGTTCTTTAAATAATTTTCATACAAAAGTATACGGAGATTCTTATTTCAAACTTTCGTTTAGTTTTTAACCTAGAGGCATGCAGTTAAAATAGATTTCCTATTCAATGACTTTTACATAAGAAGTATCCCGTAATTCTTGTTTCAAACTTTCATTTCAATTTTTAATCAGGGGGCATGCAGTTATCATTTCAATTTTCTAACCTGGAGGGTATGCAGTTAAAACAAATTTCCTATTTTAAAAATATACTGAGATCCTTATTTCAAGCTTTCACTTAATTTTTTCTTAACCCAGGGGCATGCAGTTAAAATAAATTCCCCGTTCAATTCCTGCAGAGGTTTCCACTATGCATTCCGAACCCGTTTCTTTTTTGTTCTTCCCTGAGAACCATGCACTCATGCATACGGTTCTACTTACGAGTAGTACGTTTGTTGATTTCGTTTTGCATCTGCTGCGTTTTTTCTTCTTCGATAGCAAATGCAGCATAATATCACCGCAAGAAGAAGAAGGATTAGAAGTATCACGACAATTGCTACCATAATATGCAGGAATGTTGAACAGTCTGAGCCTGAAATACAAGAAATAAATAATTAACAACTAGTAAGATTACAATATAATGTTTTATTTCAGACAGTAAAAGAAAATAACGGATAGGGTTAAATTATAAATAATCAGTTCAAATAGAAAATATAACATAATGAAATTGAAAGGACAAATGAATAAACTCAGAGTAAAAGAAGTTTATAAAACGATTGCTAATTCACGGTCCGAACAAAGGGCTGGATTAAGTATGGGTAAAATGAATTTTAAGTGAAAGTATGAAGACTTACTCCATTCAGAAGATGATTTTTCTGGATTGCAGACATGACATGAGTTCTCTGGGTCTTTCTCTCCTTTGGCATAACAAGAACTGCCAATCAAACAATTTTCACTTGTCTGCAGAATAAATGATTGATTGTTGTTTAATTTGACATCAAAGGTTTATTTGTTCAAAAATATACTCAAACAGTTCTATGCGATGTGAAATGGCGATTGTAAGGCTGATACTCACCCTCCTGGTGCAAATAACATCATCGTCTTCAGTAAATCGGCACCCGTGACAGACAGGATCGTGTGGCACAAAGAGCTGTGGACTTCCTGCGGGATGAGTTCCATCATTACTGACGTCAACCAGGTAACTGTCTTCCGACGGCAGGAGACACAGTATCTGGTTCAGAGTGAAGTACTCAGCTGGAACCGCGGAATGTTCCGGTAGCTGTTCTGTTCCTTCTGAATTGACCTAAATGAACAAAAATAACTTACTCAATATTCAATTGCTAATGAACTACTTGCACTTCAATATCTTATTTGTAAGTGATTGAAAATGGATAGTAATAAAATGACTATTTGCACTTTCATATTTTATTTGTAAGAGAAAGATGATGAATAATAATACAGTGACAATAGTCGTTACCTTGACTTTCTGAATGTGACAAGTAAGTCGATCAGAATCGATAAATTGCGATCCGAAGACTACCGCCACAGAGCAGTTCGTGTGTCTTGTTGAACAAAGACCACCCTGGGCAAGGTTCAGGAATTCCGGTGTTGCATGAACTGGTAAACCGCAGTCTATGTCCGTCCATCCTTGATTACAGACACATTCACCTGTAGAAGAAAACAATAAGATATGAAGGTGTTGCTTAATTAACACTTATGAATAATTCTATAAATGCAAAAAAAAAACAAACTCGACCATCTGCATTGTAAAGGCAGTGAAATGTATTAAAAGCAGTTATTTAAAGCTTCCTACTTTTTCCAAGTGCTTTATTTTTCAAAGTGCTTTATCTTTGAAATAAGGTATTTCAAGATGTCAAAATAAGAAGTGTAGTGCTTCCTTGATGAAAAGCCGTACAATTCAATATTTTATCACTGTAAGTGATATTTTTACCGTTGTTACATCTGCCGTGGTTGCTACAATCATTGACACAGTTGGACCGACGGATCTCCTCGGCGACGTGACGGCCCCACGGTGTCTGTGTGAACGTGGAGTTCCTGTTGACTTGTTGCAGACACGATTCCTTCAAGTCATCCAGAGCAGAGAATGCCCAAACCGTCTCTCCTGTTATCTACAATGTAAACAGAGATATCTAAATTGACACAAACATTAAAAAAAATTATTACAAAATTTACATGGCTAAAATAAGGTGAAGGCATGCTTCTAAGAACGATTACAACTTATCGGAGGTACCACTCAGGAACCGTGTATTTTAGCAGACCAGTTTGTCCCTCCCATGTCTTCTTGCATGAATACCATTTTACAGACAAAATTCTTTGATCAAATTACTGAGTGAGAAACTATCCAAAAATATACAAACATACTGAACCTCCGGTGATCAGCAATTATAGTATTATTATCTTATGGAACGTACCAATATGTCCTCGATGCACATCAACAGTTGATCTCTGATGTCAATGTTGGGAACGTTGTTCATACACGTTTTGGCGAAGTCAAACTTATTTTCAAGATAATCTGAACAGAATTCTCGCGCCTCTCTTCTGGTCCAGTTTCCAGATTCATAATTTTCCTAAAAGGAAGAAATACACGACTAATTTCTTGCGAAATTCCTGATAAGAAAAATATTGAAGGCATTTTAAAAAGAAAGATAAACTTACAGGAGGAACAAACTCGAGATCAATGTCATAATCTTGTTCCTCGGCTTCTGGTGCCTGGCGCCTTATTCTGCCCGAATGGGGCAGTATGTCGTTTGTCTTCATGGTCGGATGGACATCATAGCGAATCTCACCACCTGATTCAAATAAAACAAGTTGAATCATGAAACGTTTTAATTATTCGGCGGACAATGGAGGACTCTGAATTTCGATCACTAAAAGTTGTGAATTTCGATCACTAAAAGTTGTTTTAACTAAGTATGCCACTCCCGAAAAATGTTAAATATTCTACATTAACACTGTTCCAAATATTTCTGTTGTTTTGTTTTAATATTTAAAAGAATTATCATCACGTGATATTGATCTGTACTCACTGGTATCGATGTCACAAGTTTCAACCAACAAGTTCTCCGTGTCTTTGGAACAGACGCATTGTCCTCGACTGGAATGCTTTGGGTCTGAGCGACTCTCACAGTACATGTCTGGATAAAATGGATCCTTCGCTACTCCATGGTAGATAATGTCTTCCCTCGGTACTCTGAATTAATCATTGCAAAATATACAATTATCACTTCATGTTTAATGCATATTTTCGCAAATGTGAAAGCGGTTAGTAAAGCAATTAGTTACTGATATTTAACAATATAATTTAACATTCACTTATCTTCTGTAATTTCTTCCAAAGTTAACCAAATATTCTTCCCACATGGATTTAGTTATTTTGTTATAATGTAGATTATGTCGCTCTTATTACAGACAGAGCATTGGCTACTGTCCCTTGTTACTCTTGAATATTGTTTTTGAGTTTCTGGACTCACCTCCAGGCAAGTGAGAATTGTCTTGGTTGACCAGCTCTACCAGTTCCTCTGCCCGTGAAAATACTACCGTCGGGCATCTGCAGTTCGTTTCTCCCGTTTCCATCGTAAGTTCCACATAATCCTACACATTGAAACGACTTTTAATTTAGAAGAAGTTTATGTGATGTTTACTGATAAAACCTTTACTACAGAGATCGATAAAAATAAACGTCGGGATCTGCATGTTATGTGAAATAACGCCCAGCCGTTGACTGTTATACCGCTTCGACCGGCAAACTAGGCGTGTCTAAGGGGTGTATGGTGTATGCGGTTAGTCCAGGAGACCTATTGGTAGATTCCGTGTAACTGCCCGTCGCAAATTAATATTTAATATATTGATGGAGTATGTTAAAGTTGATTGACACATACCCTCAGTGCTTCTCCAGTCATACGGTGAAGGAATAATCCAAATGTTCATGAAGATCTTGCCAGTCAGTTTTATCTTGATGATGGTACCATGGGGCAAAAGAATCTGAAAAAAAGGTGATGAAAATAAATTTGTTTTCTTTTAAATGCTGAGGTTGTATGAAGTTGAGAGTTAAGTAAATCCACAAAATTAACAATCTATCAAATAGAATAGATGTTCAAAACCTCTGGTACTTACCTCAAATGATCTTCCACCATCGTTTCTGAAGATTCTGGTTCCGGACGGGATGTTGTCCCATTCATACGTATACGTCTCGAGGAGGTCTCCGCAGCCCCTCCTGTGGTTGCGGTCGCACACCACCGACTTCCTACGGCAGCGATCAGCGAAAAACACGAAATCTCCAGATCTCACCGCAACTCCACAATTACATGTCGCTATCTTGTTGCATCGCTGGTAAATTGCCTGGACCTGATGCGAAAAGTACGTTTTATTAATTATCAACTCATTCTCTTTCGAGATCTACAGAATGACCTCTTACAAACGTGATGTAATTCGAACTTTATTTTATTGTTTTATTTTGTATTAATCTACTAGAGTAACTAATCTCAAATGCCCCTATTACACAAGTGAAAATGTAAAAATGTTTTTACCTCATAAGGTAAATATTTATGCCTGTACAGCGTGTACACACCTTCGTAGAAATTGTTGTAGTAACTGAAAAGATACAATTTTTTTTTACTTTGTTGCGAAGTTTATAATTTGCATGCAAAACATATTGCTACAGAAACTGAAAAATATCTCCGCATCTCCATGAACGCAAACAGAGTTGCAAATATCTGTCATGACTGTTAGAAATAGGAATCAACATTGAAATCTCAACAAAACACACTTTTTTCGTCCCGAACGTCATAACTTACACAATAATAACACTCTGTGCAACTAGTCATGTAAATATTAAATTCGTAACGGTCGATCACTGTTAAGGTTGCTGTCTACATGTGGCCTTTTCACATAAAAATAGGTAATGTTTGTCAAAAACCAAATGATAAACATGTATTCTAAAATATATCATGATCCACCAGTAAGGTGTCGAGTAATTCAGTGCTAAAGATGACTAGAAATTGCATTGAGACCAATGGGAAATTGAAGTTACTTCCACATAGGGGTG
>JBCAUI010332517.1:0-15164 GCA_038406195.1 Haplosyllis anthogorgicola | reverse complement strand
AGATGGGACATAGGTGCATATGTGTATAAGATATGAAGTCTCTATGATCAATAGTGTGCTCAGGATGACTGTGCACAACGACAACGACGATGATGACAACAACGACGACAGACACTTCATGATTCTATAGGCTCTTTGGCATATATGCCAAATGAGCCAATAAAAACCCTTTATCCAATTGCCTACCGGGAAGAAAAATCTTGCATCCACACAAAGCGCTATTCCTGCACCATTGCCACCCAACAGCGCACAGTGCCCTGGGACATATCGTGATCATGTTCAACAAACTAAACCAACAGAGGAGTACAAGAAACATTTGATGGACAGGTTTGGAAGTATGACATCAGCATGAAACACAATACAGACCTCGTCCAACCCTCAGGGTCTGTGAGTCACGATGCGACCATCCCTGATCACTAGAGGTGTCGCGACTGGTCCGAATAGTCGACTTATTTTATTTTATTGTTTGTTTTATTTTATTAAGTTTTTGTTGACCAGGATCCATTTGTGGGGCCAATGGTTGCCCTAGTTTTGGACTTCGTGTGACCTTTCCCATCGGTTTTAAATCCAGGGTGGATCTCTCGTCTACACTCTTTTTTGCTCGCATGCGGTGATTCAACTAGTCGAATTTGGAATACAGTTGAACCTGCTTTAACAAGCCACTGCTTTTGTACAGCCACATGGTCTTCAAGGCCAATTTGTAGGGTTCTTTTCTACAGTTTCTTGTAGACAAATCATTGAAATCATCACTGTTTGCGAGGCCACCTGTCATTTACGGCCAATTTACATTATGAGGGTGGTCTCTCAAACCAGGTTCTACTGTAATAGTCGCCAAATTATGTTACTATTCAATTATTTTCAAAGGTTTAATAGTCGCCAAATTATGTTACTATTCAATTTATTTTCAAAGGTTTAATTTTATGCAACATTCGCAAACGGGAGAATTTTCTTTAGGACACATTAATGTGCTTAACTGCAGTTTTCATACTATTTTTGGCTTTACAAATGACTAGAATGACATGGGGATTTCATGTACCGTGCAACATCATTATGTAAACATAGAAAGAGATTGGACTAGTCGACCATCGTCGACTAGTGGCGCTCGACTAGTCGATGATTGAATTTTACTAGTCGCGACAACCCTACTTGTCAACTCTTAACTCTCATTGTTTGGCTCTATCGACTTCCTAGGAAACAGTTTTTACGCGTAACTCGCAGAGCACATGGTCCGTAACGTCTCTCTCCGACCACAATACACCTAGAGTCTGGAACTCCTGCTGAACCCCAACGTACGGGCCATATGTCACATAAGGGCTTCTGTCCTATTCCCTGGTGGACAATGACTGGCCAATTCGTCAGTTAATACGTCCATTATGATAAATAAACGAGTTTAAGTTACCCGTTTTACGTCAGCGTGTACGTGTAAGACTCGTTTCAAAATCGGCAGATTCCACCTCAAAAGCGAACGTAACACTGCCGAATTACTCGACGGCGTTATGTTTGCTGCTGAGGTAGAATCCGGTGATTTCATGGCGTAATTTCTTAACATTATTGCTGAACCCTTTCACTACTGGACTTTTTGGGAATTCTCATGAGAAAATCTGGAAACTATGGGTATATTTACATTAGCGTATGTGACATAGTTTCTTCCAGCAGTACTATGCACTACCTAGTACTTTTATGGCCTGTGGTGACACATCTTTTGTTCCATTATGACACATTTGAACATTTCATGTTATGAGCTGGTCACATGACTCTCGTAAATTGAACTTTTGGAGAAAATTTTAAGGAAAATGGCCTATGCAGTTGAAAAAAATTCATTTCATGAATAATATTTAATTTATGGCCCTCAACACCTGATACAATTTTGCTATATGCGTCTAGATGTGTTTCATATTGTATGTGTGTAAGAAAAGGCCATCGCTTTGTTTACCGGTTAGTAAATGTGAGTCATGTCCCATCATAAAAAATCTGTGTAGTAAATTGTCACCCCCTTTTCGATGGGTGATGCAGCCCATTCAATTCACACATCTAGATGTGTTTGATGGCACATATTGTAAGTAGATAGATATTACTTTTATTTTATAATGTAAAACTCTTACATTTTCCATGATATACTGGTCATGTGACCAAATAAAAGTGATGTTTTACTTAAAAATTTAAGAAAAAGCCCAAAAAATTGGCAGGTTTTATTTTTTTGGAGTGACAAGTTAACATCTGAAGGACATTTTATGGTTATGGCAGGAAGTTCTATGTCTGACAAATCTCTCAGTATTTTTTTAATGTGCCCAGTATGATTTCCCTAGTTATCAGCCATTGATAAAGTCAAACTTGTCAAATATCATCTCAATAGGTGCTGTACACATCAGCTAGGTTTTCCAACTAATAAAAGTATATTTATGTAATTTGAGTACAGTAAGTACACATACTTATGATCAATCATGTGAAAACATGTTTACGTGTGGTAATTACGTGTGGATTTAATTAGCCACGTGTCTGAGGACGATAAATGTTTACATACGACCTCAGTCTGAGGTCGCTAGGAGTGAAAGGGTTGACACTGTGCTATTTTAAACTTACACGTACCGGGCTGACAAAAACGTCTAACTTAACTCTCTAATGACTGACCAATTCTTCAGTTAATATGAAGTCCATCATGATAATAAGCTACGAATTAACAGAAAAAATGCGGGTTCTGCGAACCAAAGAAAGACAGGGTTTTAAGTTGACAATTCCAAAGGATAACAGATAGAGCTTAGTCCAAACAGCATGATGTAAGCAACTTGAATATGTTTACATTTCCCGGTAGGCCTTTAAAAGCACAAGGTCGTACCAATATTATTGCCATGGCAAAAAGCGTATCTGGGTGAATGTGTGCGAGGGACCCGGGTGACTTGACATGTGGAAGTAGGCTTCATAGAAGTGCTTGTCAAGAGCCATTAAAAGCCATAAATTGTAAACAGGTAGAATAAATGAATGCAACTAACTCTTAGCTAAGTCCGTTCTTTTTTTAATTATTTGGATTACATTGCATTGGCAAGATTTTCAAAGTGCGGCAATCGGGAAAAAATTCAACCTTGCCCTGAAAACTATTCGTAAATATCAATAAAATTAAGATTCTTTCCTGTTGACTTCTTACCAACCATGTCTGCTGATGTAACTGTAGTTTGTCGTGTAAAACATGTTTCAGATGCCAAATTATTTTTTCCCTAAATCCCAATTTTCAAAGTGCGACGGAAAATGTAATGCAAACAATTAAATGAAAAATCCTAATGTAATGCATGCAGTCCTACCGTACCTCCACGGAACTTTCTGACAGATATATGCAGCACACAAGGACAAAAACTAAGGGAAAGGCCGCACAACAATAGGGTATAATGTGCATTAGCATCGTCATAAAACGAGCAACAAGTCAGTTGTTTGTCGGAGAAGTTAGGATGGGAGAGGTTGCCTGGGGGCACGGAGCGCAGGCGAGGTGGGTATGGGCGCCATCCCATTGTTTGTCGACGACGTTTACATACGGAGTGCCGAGGTAGCGGGTCACGGCCTGCTGCCTTCTCGCACAAATGTCTGGCATCCCAGCTATTGTCACAGGTCTGTGCTGTAGTCCCTGCCCTCCCCTCTCCCATCAAACTCTCCGAATACATGCACAAATGCGGCATTGTTTGAGAACCTTATTGTCCTCCTGACAAGGCACCCTCTCACAGACAAAACTGTCGTTGCAAACACGGCACACATGCCGAGGCAACCATGAGTTATGCAGATGGTATGAATTCATTCCGAAATCCTGCAATTCCAATCGAATTCCACGCGAGTTTCTTGCATAACTTCATGACAATCTTTGAATCTACGCAATTAAACGCCCCGTGTGGATCCAATTATTGGTGCATCCTGTGGGGAGAGATATTTAACTCGAACAATGGGGGTCACCCAGAGAGACTGGTAGTGGGGTGGGGGGGGGGGTCACAGAGAGACAGGAAGAGTGTCAGGCTCCCAGGACTATCATCCTTCACAATAAACACACACACAGCCTTGCAATATTACTTCCAGTTAACCGCTATTATCCGCGGCTACCCAACTTTTTATGTTCACAATCTAGGCAAAGATATTCCGTCATTTTTCCTGCGCCTTTTCCTTGTCAGGCTTCCTTCCTGTACTCTGTTCTTGACTGCATTATAACACCGGCGCCGCCATTGTGGCGCACAGAACGCCATATTATTTCTCAAATACTTAATTTTACATATGCTTTAATACCCTTTGATCAGTTTTGTATCTCTACGGCAAATACATTGTGAAGCCATTTTGTGTGCCAACACATTTTGTGCCCTTGTTATAAAGCCATCTCTTTCACAAGAACTTGGAAGAATAAGTCCAGCCAAATTTCAATTCAACATTCTTCAAAGTTTTTTTGTTGCGTCGTTTAAGGACTAATTGCTCTTCGGAAAAACGTAAACCATCAACAGTACAAAATAATGAGGTTTTAAAGACGCACATTACAGTCGCTGAAATACTTTTTGTTCACATTATTACCTTAAAACAACACCGCATGGAGTACTGTGTGGTAAACTAACCAAACTCAATAAAACCTTAAACCAACATAAATTATAGGAAAACTCCTCATTTACGGTCACCTTTTTTCCCGTTAAATTCGTATATTAGGAGTGGCCGTAAAGGGGGACTGCACTTTGCTACAGTTCTGAAGACAATATTTGGAGCCAACATGGCCGTAGCCAAAGAGTGGCCGTAAATGAGGATATTTGCTGTATTTGATTAGCTACGCGCCACTCACCTCTAATAAAGGATCTGCATAACTGGAATTGGACCCTATATGGACGAATAAGTGTTTGTGATACTGAAACGAGAAGACGACAAAGTGTCAATGTTAATAGGATACCTCTACTGCTACAATGTTAATTGTGAACTTTACAAGCGCAAATACCTAAAGGATTCTCTGGGCGGTAGTCAGTTAGTCCATGACCACTCGATTGTAGTTACGGATTATTGTAGTTACGGATTATTGTAGTTACGGATTATTCTATTTTCTATTCCAAACATCCTTGGGCTTTTTAAACTTAATTTTATCATTCGGACTTTTTAGATTCAATACGGACCAGGAAGCATAAAATTTATTAATCCGAATGGACCAGTCGTTCTGAAATCTTAGGGGAGTCCCCGATGTAGACATTATGTCATCTTTCAACACGTTACAAATATTAACTTACTGCTTCTGGATCTCGCTGCTGTTCGAGGAAGGCTGAGAATTCGACAAGGCGAAGTTTTGGCCCCGATATACTGCGCCCCTGCCACGCTGGTGGCGCCACCTCACCGCTACCCACACTCCCGCTCTTGTTGTCCACTCCGTAACCTCCTCCAGGGTACGGTGGCTTCACACTAAACCAACAACAGTCACGGTTTACATTCGTTTCAATGTTTCCGCAATTCATTAGACCATACTTTTTTATTACTTGGATAACGTTTCCCGTCGCTCCCAAAAATCAAGAATTGTAAAAAAAAAATTGAATCAGAGCCCAAATAACCGAAAAGTCCGTTACTTTCCATCATCTAATCAATCATCGTTCAGAAAAACTGTATGTTATTTTCACATATTTTAATCAAAAATACAATAATCTATAAAGAACTGAATTCTGTGTTTTGATTTTTTCTCCGGTCGCCGCTCTCAAAAATTTCCTCCATTAATACGTACATCCAACGAAAAAAGTCTGGCCTCACAGGTAGAAAAATTTGTGGTAATTCCGATACTGTTTTTTATGCTATTTGCACGTGTTAAATTGATGCATCCTTCAATACGTTTCAAATGTACAAAATACTTACTCTTGATTGACGCCTCCCGGACTCCAGAACTACAAATGAAGACACAGATAGCGTTACACCCCATGCAATAAGGAAGATAGTTTACGAATATAACATGTTACAAAATCAAGTGTTGCAGTGTATGGTGGAAGCCAGTTTTTCTGTAAGCTTAGTGAAAAATGAAAACTGTCACATTACATGCTTTGACGGATCTAGAGATGCCCCTCCCATATACAACCCGAGCTTTCCTCATTTTAATAGGGTACTTGATGACACTTCAATTTTGAAAATCATTTTTAATAGAGCATGCACGTACGGCTCATCACTGAAATATTACGAAGGCTTGCTAAATTAATGAAGGAATTTTCCTACAGCTCACCTGAGATGTGTATGGAGGGTATGCTGGGCCCATGGGCGGATGGATGCCCAGCCCTGAGGCCACAGCTTTGTTGTGGATGGCACTTGCTGATACTATCTGAGCCGACGACATCGCAGCCATGCTTTGTAACACCTTATCTTTGGAATTTTGATCCTGAAAATAACGAAATATTGAGATAATTATTTCCGAAGAGCTCATGGGTTTTTTTTACCTGCACCAGGCCTCGATCTCAACGACCTTCTCTGTCCGTCCAAATGACTGACCATATTTGGAAGTGGTTTTAACTTGTAAATTTTGAAATTGTATCCGTTTTAGCGGCAAGACGGGCGTTAGCAGACCCGGGTATCGACTGTGCTAGAATTGCTATTTTTGATGGATCGGTGTCATCATGATAGACTTGCTAATTTTTTCTCCATTGATACCAATGTTAAAAGTTTTTGTCATTTGAAACACCCTAATCTCAGCATCTTTAAGGTGTTTTGAAATAAAATACAGTACGATTAGTTTCTAAACATCTCCAGATCCAGTTAAACTAATTTTTATTTCAAAAGTCATTCTGTAACACAGAAAACTGGCATGAAAATAAATGGCTAATGTAAACAAAATGTAAAAATAAAATATAGTTTAACTGGATCTAGGACTATTTATGATCCAATTAAACCACAATTTATTTCAAAACACCTTCTAGATGCTGAGATTAGGGCGTTTCAAATTGATAAAATATGCCAAAAAATTTAACATTGGCGTCAATGGAGAAAATTAGCAAGTCTGTCACAAAAATAGCAGATCTAGAACGAGATAGCAGATCTAACACAGTCGATCCCGGGGCCTGGTTAGTGTCGAGGCCTGCTGCACATCTCTTTAAACGCACGTTTTGTTTTTTAAATTAATAAAATTACAACTTTACTAGCATTTTGCTTGAGACATATTTAGACCACAGTAATTTCCTTTTAGACCACAGTAATTTCCTTTTAATTTTACTTCTCTGTTGCTATGACTTTTAAATAATATTACAAGTTGTGATCTGTCAATTGTTTTCACTGATATCAATGCGTGCAACGCTACGATCTAATCTCTTGCAAAGAAATTCTAACCACGATATTTACGGATAAACAGAGTAAAATCACTGATACTAAATACTGTTCTCGAATGAAATGTACATGCAGATCAAGTCAATACGGCCACTCATGGCAAATTTATTATTCACGTGTGACTGGAATTATCAATCATTTGCCAAAATTGTCTCAAATTTACAGATAAAAAAGTGAAAATTCTATTTTTTTTCGACCTTTTCGTTTTTCACTGGCAAATGAATGGTTTTTCCACATAAAATGCAAAACAAAGCAATTCCACATTTCTGGTACTATGCTTTCTAAATCAAACGTTTGAAATTTTGCGCCACATTAAAATTGTGCTGCAATTTTGCTATTTGACCAGAAATTAAGGACACCTAGTTGTTTTGCACATGAATCAATTCCGAATACTTACCATGTACAATTGCAATTTCTGCAACGCTTATTAAGAAACCTTAATGCATGTGCTGTTCCATTCTAATGTAACGCCAGAGATGCCACCAACATCTCTCTCTCTTGCCAAATTTATCAAATTTATAAATAACTGAAACCAGAAAGTACAATTTTTGTGTCCAAAAACCGAAATTCCGGTCAAAACCGGAAAAGTGGCATCTCTGCGTTAATCTCACTGGATTTCTGTGCGTTAAGGACCATGCATTTAAGTTTATGAAAACGCGCATTCTGATGCGCAATTGTACTACGCACAATATACTGCAGAATAAACTGAGAGTCGAGTGATTGTAATTGAAAGGCGACACATAGGCATGCCACTTACAGGAATCAATTCGTCACAACATCATCCTCATCCTCATACTGCAGGAAGAAATGATCGTTTTGCTGAGGTGGGAAAACAGGGGAGGAGGAGCAGGGACAAAAACGTACGATTAGTCTTACTTTCAAATGACCCTGGATTTCTTTGGCTTTCCGCCTTGCCAAAACCTGAATGTGGCTGGAGACCTGTTTTCGAGACCGGCTCTTGCCTGTGCGCAGTTTGATGTACCTAGCTATCAACTCATTGCGACCTGTAAGAGAACGGCAGGATGCCTTGTGTTAGGACAGAGGGTTACGAGCGAGTAGCCCCCACAATAAGGGTACCAGTGGCTGCTTACTTTAATCACTGTCTGCAGGTCTTTCACCTTCCGGCGTGCCAGGACCTGCAGGTGGCTGGAGATCTGCTTGCGCGTACGATTCTTGCCAGTCCGAAGTTTGATGTACCTAGCAATCAGTTCATTCCTACCTGTAAACAAGCAAGATAGACATTCGGGTTGAACAGGGGGTGCACATGAGGTGTGAGGAAACAAGGAGGACTGAAATGCTCCTTACTTTGAATGAATGCTGGAAGTCTTTCACTTTCCGTTTGGCCAGAACCTGGATGTGGCTCGACACTTGCTTTCTGGACCGTGACTTGCCTGTCCGCAACTTGATGTACCTAGCTATCAGTTCATTGCGACCTGGAATCAAACCAACCAACAATCTGGTTTCAAATCCCGAGATGTTATTTTGGTTATTTTCACTTTTTTTTCGTTTTCCCCTTTTTTCCTGGGTTAAAAAAATCCCGCTTATCCATCCAGAGCTTGCAATGTTAGTTGCGTTTTGTTTTGAACCAACCAAAAGGCCAACAGCTAGGTGCTTCATGTTTATTTTATCAAGACAAAAGTTGCACACATTGTTTGATAAAATAGGAAATATAATGTTTCGTAAGTAAATAGCGAGTTCAAGCTAACCATTTAACGTAAACTTGTACGTGTAAGAGGAGTACCGAAATCACCCGATTCCCCTCAGCAGCGAACGTAATGTCACTGAGTAAGTAACTCAGCGTTATGTTCGTCGCTGAGGGGAATCTTGTGATTTCATGTGACGTTTTACCTTGGATTAAATCACAGTTTTTATCTGCACCATTTTACGCTTACACGTACAGGTACGGGGAAAACGTATAGCTTGACCTCTTTATTAGGTGTCACCAGGCAGCTCGTCCCAATCATTCCAAGCAGTTCGGCTTACTCATATAGCATGTATTCCTAATAAGGAGGGACCGGGGAGAAAAGTTAAAACCTCATGATGAACCCAATTAAAATGCTTTTTGTTTTTTTGTTTTTAAATGTCACCAAATTCCCCAAGCATTACTTTGACACCCGAAGGAAAAAAAGAGAAAGAAAAGGAGGGGAAGGTTTGTATGTGTGTGTGCACGTGTGTGTGTGTGTGTGCACGTGTGTGTGTGTGTGTCCATTGTAAAAATACCAAAATAGCAAGTAAGGGCCCATGTTTGTAAACGTAATAATAATTTTAAAATTTCCAAAGACAGTCCAACGAATACGCAACTTTGGGGATCGTAAAATGAAAGGTGCCAAACGTTGCGTAAAACATCTAGCCAATCGTTACGAATGCAGAAACAAGGCAGAACGATTGTGTTTTCACTGTCACTTAGATATCTAGTTTCAGTGGTGTCACAATAAAATGAAAGTGCCGCTCAAGCTGAAGAAGTTACCCCCCATGCAGCTTTGAACAAGTAGTGCGCCTCTTAATTTTAAAATAAATTATGCTAAAAATCAAATGTAATATGTGCACTTTGAGCATTTATTCCTCGAACTTGCCACCCTAATTGGTGAACGTTGTCGCCCATTTAGGCGGTGGGCGGTACTTTTTGACACCACTGTAGTTGCTTCACAAGAACCAAGCTTAATTAGTGAAGACAATTCTTCTCATTTCTAGAGATACTGAATTCATAAAATGTCCTTTTATGGATTTATTCACCATTAAACCTCAGAGATATTGTGTTTCGTGGTGCATTTTATAGTGCAAGAAAAGGGTGTGCAGTGTTTCCGCTATCAATTTCCAAAGTCCTACCTTCTGGAAATCCAATGAAATTGTAGTATATTTTATCAATATACACATAATCTATACTTTACACACAATTTTTAGAAAATTGCCCAGTATTTATGTTATGTGCGACCCCTAAAAATTGCAAATTTACGGCTGGGGGCCAAATTTGTCGCCAAGTTTTAAATGGTGGCGGAAACACTGAGGGTGAGAGTGCAATGGCTGTGTGAGAGTGCTGTGCCCATCAAGAACAAGACTATAGACACCTGTAATTAAACCAAGACCATGCAATATTATTCAGCAAAAGTATCTGTACATTCTACAACTATTTCTACTGACATTTCAATAATTTCAAATATTTCTCTTTTTCTTTCATGTTTTACGTATCTTTATTTTTTATCTACCGAAATATTTACATGAAATATGGATGGCTGTAGTGTGCACCTGTACATAAAAGGTAATTTTGACTTGTCAGATATAACAGATTGTCACATACGAGTAATTTACTTTGATAAACTGACGGGCGATAGTGTTATTACGACAATATGGCACAATGCATATTAATTAAGGTGTGTCATCTTTCAGCCATGACAAAGGACAATATTTATTAGAGAGTTTACGTTACACGTTTTTAGCAGCCTGGTACGTGTGAGTTTAAAACAGAGAAGTGTTAAACGAAATCTGTTAAGAAAATAAGTTTTAAAAAATCACTAGATTCCATCTCTGCGGCAAACGTGCGGAGCTACTCGGCAGTGTTACGTTCGCCACTGAGGTGGAATCTAGTGATTTTGGAATTCATCTTACTCGTACAAGTTGACGTAATACGTGTAACTTAACCTCTCTGATATTGTCACAGGGCTTGTGACCTGTAACTCGTTTAGCTTCCATCAATTAACCGTCACGAAGTCCTGTATATTTGATGGTCAAAATGTGGGTTCACATTACGAATCTCGCTTAGACAACAGATTTAGTTTGACTCGCGCAATTTTACAGCTGATACATCGTTTGCTTCTTTTCAAATTTTATTATTTGAACTGCATTTCCCGCCGCTTTAAAATCAGGATTTCAAAAAAAGAAAAAAAGAAGTAATTTAAATAGCTGGTAAAACATGACACGAACCCCGTTATGGCCATGTAGGGCATATCAGCCAAGGGTATTTTTTTTAGGAAAAATCCTAAATTTCATCCTTATTTATAAACAAGTTTGGCTTTTTAGGGGCTAAGTTCTATTCTTATTTTATTCCGATCGTCGTTCTTTGAAAATCCTGTTGGTGCAATGTATTCCAAATTATTTTAAAAAGGGGCCTTGTACACTGATAAAATTTGGGCTTTAAATTTAATACACACAAGGTCCAAATTTTTAGAATAATTGAGATTTTTACTAAACGTGTGAATTTAAATTTTGTTTGGAAAAATATATTGCTTGCAATGACAATACACGACGGTAGGAGGGGAAATGTGTACGACTGTCCGTATTATTATTTCAAACAGGCACGAATTTGCACCTGCTCAGCAAATAATTAATTTTACTTGAACAGATCTGTATTACACACACAGTCCGTGTATCAAAACTAGTAATCATGGCAATCAGGACCAACATCCCAGGAACTACACAAAGTCATGGATCAGTGCTGTTTGGCCAGACTGTTTTTATTTGTTGTCTCAATTGAGAAAATTTTTAAGAGCAACGACCGAAAAAAATGACTTTGCTGTAAATGTTTGTATTTTTTATTAATATTCATGATGAAATCGAAATCTAAGTTTTCTGAACAATGCTCGACAGGGTGACAGAAAGTTACGATTTTGTGTTGTTTGGGTTTCAGATTCAATTGGATTTTTTAACTGAAGATTTTTGATTTCTGGGAGCGACGAAAAACGTAATCCAACAAATAAAAAAGTTTTGCCTTACTCTCACGAACATGACAGAACAGTTTCACCGTCTGTTAGTGATGTAAATACGGCCATTCTATCACGGCAAACTGCACCAGCAGAAATACAAATACGAAATAAATGGAGGAGAAAAAAAAGGGCCAGTGCATGTAGACCAGCAGCATTTGATGCTAATCTAGCAGTAAATATCACATCATATTTGCTTATCACAGGTGCAGACTCCCTCAGACAATGACCAATATTACATTGTGCAATAAGTATAAGGGAGGTCAAGCTGCCCGTTTAACGTCAACTTGTACGTCAAAATCGAATTCTGAAATTACCAGATTCCCCATAGCAGCGAACATAACGCTGCTGAGTGACTCAGCGGCATTACGTTCACCGCTGAAGGGAATTTGGCGATTTCATGTGACATATTTCCTTGGTTTAAACGAGATTTTATCTGCGTCATTTGAAACGTACACGTACAAGTACGAGAAAAGGTGCAGCTTGACCTCTCTCTCTATTGCCATGGAGCTCCCAGTCTCTGCAACAGGAATGCCCATTTCATCATGAGAGCAATCAATGGGTTGCAGACCGCTTCGTGCGAACTTCAAGGGACTCTCCGGTTGCTTTGGACAACTATGGGGGCACAACAGCGCTTTTTGTTGCCAACCTGTTGCTGTGGAAACTAATGCTGTAGTTGCATTGTGAGCAAAGTAGACACTGCAAGGCAATCAACAAATATTGCCAATATTGTCACATCTCTCAGTCAATATCAATGACATCTGATACTTCTTTTCAACTCATTATGTTCAGCTCAGAGTCATATTGGGCTTAGTAAGCACATTTTTACCTTTTGTTCAGAGTATCAATTGTATTTCAGTAATTGATGGGCCTTGAATAATCTGCTTTATTCTACCCGAGGTTCTTTCGGTGCTTTGATTACACGCATTTGTCCGTAATTATTCCATTACCAGGTAAATAATGGTGACTGTTACAAATTTAGAATAATTTATCAAAATAGCCAATGATTTATTCTAATATAGCAGTAATTTAAATCCGTTGACTTTAAAGCAATTAAATCCGAAACTTTTGCCATTTGATAGATCTGTGCAACACTATACTGAATTACATTACGCAAAATTCAAGAATCTCTAATTTCGAAATGTTTTGATGATCTTTATTCCGAACATAATGAAGCCTCGATCTTCGCGAAATTCTCCGTTCGCGAAAATGACGGACCATATTTCATGGTCGTCCGTCAATTACTCATTTACGTCAGCCAATCTGTACAGTGTTAACAAGAAAAGTCTGGACTTTTGTCCGTCTTTTAGAAGGCCACTTTTTGAAACTGTCCATCACTTTGAAATTTTGTCCATTTTGGCGTAATCAACGCCGTTCTCGCCGCCCCCCACGCTCCCAACGTTCGTCATCTCCAACACCTGCAACGCACTGCTCTCATTGTAATAGACTCTTTCTACCGACACGGACAAAATTTCAAAATGACGGACAATTTTAAACAAGTGTCTGTCAAAATGACGGACAATAGTTACGAATTTTCTACTTAAACCTTTGCTGTGTGACTGACACAAATGAGTGGTTTACGGACAAGATTCAAAATTTGTCCGTCATTTTGGCGGACATAAAATTTCATTAAGGTCAAGGTCAGCATATTCGTCAGCCAAACAGGTTTCCATATTTGTAATTGTTCATTACCACCATTCACCTTGAGACTGTTACTAGTTGCAAGTGCTGCGGAAGTGCACAAGTGACTTAGTGCGTGAAGAAGAAGTAGTTCCTTACCATACATCTTGCCCTCGTCGGACAGGATGATCTTCCTGCGCCCGCATGGCGGGTAGATGGCGAGCGCCTCCTGGAAGCTCTGCTCTATGTCGGGGCTCCACACGCCCTCGGCGTCGTTGGACAGTTCGTCGTTGGAGACGCCGTTCTCGCCGCCCCCGACGCTCCCCACGTCCGTCGTCTCCGACACCTGCGACGCGCTGTTCTCGTTGTTCTCACCCGGAGGTGGGTTCCAGTTGTTCGACATGATGCCGTCAAGATACCTGAAACAACCAGATAAAATAGAGAGTTCACAATTATTATTGCTTATTGTCTATTGAATGTGGCAACACTGTTTCTAGCGTCATAATACGTCATTTTAATAGGCAAATTTAATGATGCCGTCAAGATACCTGAACTAACGACATTAAATAAAGATTTTACAGTTACTTATGACTGCTTATTGTGACAGTGTTTCTTGCGATATATAACATTGTATTTTGCCGTCAAGATACCTGATGCAGCAAGATTAAATAATTAGAGGGTTTGAACAAGGGTGATTTGCTGACTGTGGGGGAGAAAGCCCTGCTGACATGGACCTCCTAGTGTAGCTGCATGCGCAGTGCGAAAGGTATCTACAAAAACAGGCATTACTTAACTGACTTACTCAGCAATTTTGTCAAAGGATTGGTCATGGGGATTAAGAAATGAATACATCACAATATAGCTTCACAAAATTTGTTTGCGTAAGCTTAAACAAACGGAGTAAATTACATTTAAATTACATGTATTTAATAAATAATATGGCGTCCCGTACGCCAGTGCGCCACGATGGCGGCGCCAGTGAGCTGTATTGTTATAATAGATTTTATCCTATTTGAGAGGTTGTTACTTATTTTCACATGTTCTAAGCACAGACAGACATGAAGACGAGAGGAGAGGATAGTTACAAATTACGGGCACATGATTAGATGAGATGAGAACGCTGATTACTTCTTTGCCTCAGCAAACATAATTGCACTACAGCTCTAGCATTTCCTCAGCCTCCTGTCCCATTATAGCAGCGACAAAGGACAATCGTTTCTGCGACCCATCCACTTATCTCAAACCAGTGCCACGGCAAAATCAATAGAGAGTTCAAGTTACCCGTTTTACGCATACGTGTACGTGTAAGACGAATTTCAAAATCTCCAAGATTCCAACTCAGCCGCGAACGTAACGTCACTGAGTAACTCTGTTGCGTTACGTTCGCTACTGTGGTGGAATATGACGTAATTTCTTACAGCGCATTTTCATAACCTTTAATACGTAGCAGTTACAGTCCAACGCCACTTCTTAAGCGTTGGCCTCATAGGCTTTTGCTGGAAGCCAAGCATCTGATACTAGCTGCTGGTTGGTACTATCAAAATTTACATCCGGTCAGCGCCATCTAAT
>JBCAUI010332406.1:0-15164 GCA_038406195.1 Haplosyllis anthogorgicola | reverse complement strand
CCCTTTTCAGGAAAAGTTGGACTGATCCCCCTGTGGTATAGGGAAAATGCATTTTCGGGCATTTCAGATCATTTTAGACACATTGTGGGAAAAAAAATTCAGTGTATTTTGCCATTGGACTTTGAATTTCTTGAGGGAGTTCGCAAATATGGAAAATACAATATATGGGCACCGGCTATGCAATCTGTGATTGTATCTTTCAGTTTGTTGCGCATTATTTCAATCTATCTATGATATCTATGATGAAATGGTAATAGTTTGTATTAAGTATTAAGTAAGTTGGTGGGAGATTTTTTTAAACATATTTCTAATGTTGTAATGAAATTTAGGAGGCTGATATCAATAAAAAAATCCCTAATTTTTAAATGGGAAACTGAATGATATTTTAGGCACTGGTTTGAAGTTCGTGGTCAGTTTGGTAATTCAACAGAAAGCTCAAAAACCAAGTTATTTATGTTTTAACCGCATTTTAGCGTGTCAATCAAGCAAGTTGCACTTTGTCATAAATCTAGGAACTATACCAGTGGAAACATAAATTTCCCTCAGTAAGTTTTTGTGGCTTGGTGACCGTGTTTTTAAACAAGAATGCTTTTCAGTCGAAGGCGCACCGCCCGCTCCGCAAATATGCATTAAAACGCCATAAACATTTAAAAACATGGAAGCATTTACAACACATTAAATTTACTAGTTTAATTTTACTAGTTTAGATCGGTTTTAGATCCAAATTTTTGTGAAATTAAAATTGTGTCTTAGTTTCTTCTCTTGAACCAACATGGGACGATTTTAGAGGCCACTGGCTTCCCTCTTTTGGACATCGGAAGATTCTATCACTTTGCTTTATCGAGTATAGCTAGTTTAATGATACGAAAAATGAACATAACATTTTTACATTTACTTACCTTCTGATACTCTCCTCCAGATCTCTCTTGACCTTCTCAAGGTCATCTACTGTTTCCTGGGTCATTTTAAGGTCAGACTCAACCTTCCTCTTGGCCTTCTCTACATCTCCTCTGTGCTTCTTCTCTCTCTCAAACTGATCCTCCAGTTCATCAATGGCACTTTCCAGTTTCTGCTTGATTTTAGTGAGGTGATGAGCCTTGTCCTCTTCAGCTGCCAGGTCATCTTGGGTTTTCCTCAATGTTTCATCAAGTTGTTTCTTATCTTTCTGTAGTTTTGCTATGGCATCATCTTGCCTTTCCATTTCATCATGCAGGGTCTTTATCTGATTGTCCTTGGTTTGCTTGTCTTGTTCAGCCTTCACCAAGGTCAGTTCAAGATCTTCAATGTCATGCCTCAAATTCTCACATTCATCAGTCAGTTTCCTCTTCTGAAGCTCAAGTTCTTCACAATTTCCTTCCTCTTCATTCAACCTCTCTTCAAGTTCCTTTGTTGTCTGTTCAAACTCTGCTTTCTGGAGAACTAGTTGTTCTATTCTCTCCTCAGCATCAGCCAGGTTATCCTGCTCAGCCTGGAGCTGCAGGAACAGATCATTCTTGGCTTGTAGCAGCACAACATTCTGTTCTTCAAGTTCCTTCTTGATTCTCTCCACCTTCTCTAATGTTGCATTGGTTTCCTCTAACTCCTTCTCTTTAGCCTTCATCTCATCCTCCTGCCTGGCTATTGAGAGTAGGGGCTTGACTCTGGTGTAGAGTTTCCACCACTGCCAGTTCCTGAGAGTCAACCATCGCCTGATGTTTCTCTGAATCACACTCAACCCAACTCTACAGTAACAGAATTATCATTATAAAGTTATAAATTTAAGAAAAGGATGATTCCAAAGGTAAAAACAACTACATTGTACATACTGTTTTTAATTTTCTAAACGATGTAAGAGTGTAGAGAAGAGTGTCATTTTACATTTACATTATCATTCATCATTTTGTAGATTGGGAGAGTTACACTTATTTGGAATGGGTGAATTGAAGTTGTCCATTCAACAGACACGCGGACAAAAGGCAGTCTCGCTTGGATTTATTTTTGGATACACGGGTTGTGCTGACCTCTGGTCCTGGAGTTTCTGGTAGGACCTGCGCATGGTGTAGCCCCGGATGTGCGCCTGGAACAGCGACAGGATCTTGGACAGCCTCTCATCCCGCATGTCCTCAAGGGCGCCCAGTACGCCTGCGCGGAAGAACACTTTGGTGTGGCCCAACCTGTAAACAAGACATCAAGTTTAAACGGCATTTTGTTAGACAAATTGATTAATTTGGCCAAATTAGTTTTCATTGGTCCGCTCGCTTACAGTCCCCCTACCACTTTTGATAAATCCTTTCCTGTACCATATTCTTTTATGTTACGTTTAGATAGACGTTACGTTTAGATTGGAAGTTACGTTTAGACAGGGCGTTATGTTTCAAGGAACATGAATTTGTCAATTCTTACGTTACGTTTTAATTATCTACAATCTCTATTCTTACTTGTACTATGTTTTGGCTTATTGAATCGCACTGTGGAGGTGACACACAGACCTGTAATCATTCTGGTCGAGCTGTAGCGCCGCCAGCACCTTCTCCGTGACGACCTTACCGTCAACGAAACCCTGCGGGATCGCGTTGGGCGCGAGAATAGAGTATCTGGAACATACAGTGAAAGTCTAATGTGTTAACTACACTGGATTATTATGCAGAACACAACACAATATGAATATTTTAAAATATGGCACTCTCAGCACAGGAAGTGTGTATTTCGTTCAGCGGAAAAAAGACAAAGATTGTGCTCCACCAAGGTTTTATTGGAACTTGTCAGTTTCCCACTTTAGTGAACGAATAATCCGCCGGGATTATTGCCCGTCAGGTGCTGCCAAGACGTTATGCCGGCAGGAAAGTATTATACTTTTGTATTGCAGTTCAATTTAATCTTGAAATAGTGCTTACCAGCTTAGTTATATAATTTGAATTAAATTCACTACAGAACTTTGGAGCGTACTTTTCTTTACCTTTGTTTGAACTCTGAGTAGATCATGCGATTCGGGAAGCCTTTACGACAGATACGGATTCCTTCTAGTACACCGTTACATTGTAACTGGTGCAGCACCAGATTGGCATCTATCTCTCCTGTATGAGATACGTAAAACAATAGAAATTCACGATCTGTTCGAGTTCTTTTTGAGAAGGCGAAAAGTACCAAAAAACAAGAATGCCTCCAAGGCAAGGCTCACTACCCGCCTTGGAGATTGACATTTAAATGCGGTACAAACTAAAGCAAGACATTATTAAAAGACAAATGTGACCTTCAAATGACCTTGACCTTGACCTTATTTATTCGTCATAAGGGCCATCACAGGTCGCTGTGAGCGTGAACCTGACCCAATACTCAAACTTGATCCAAATATCATGAAGATACAACTCCATTCAAAAACTAGGTTAGCCTGAACAGAGGGGCGGACAGACGAACACGACAGAAAACATCACCTTCCGAAAAACGCAGACGTTAAAAATTTTATGGACCTTCTCTCTTAGGTTTACTTGACTTTCATCAAAATGAGCATTCTAACACTACGTACCGGGCGCCTTGAACTCGTTGGGTATGATACAGCGCACGAAGTGAGGGTTCGTGCTCCTCAGGGTCGCCATCAGCTTGAGCAGGGATTCCTTCAAACAGCCGCGGTAGACACACACATGGAGGCGTCGGGTGGTGGGTTTACGTTCGTGCAGGTAGTATGCGTAACACATCACGACAAACAAGGAAAGGGGTACGAAGGGGAGAAAAAAGAATAAGAGATTAGATCTGCTTAACAGCAAGTGGTGACATAAGTTTAAAACATGCACAACAAAATCATGAAGAACTTGAGATTCAGCACACTTCATGAAACAAGAATTCAATAGAGAACACCCAATGTATTTGTTTTTGAAGGAGCGCGGTTCGAATGTTATCACAATATCGAGACTTCCCATTGACGCCCTATAGAGCAGGCAGGGAGGGCGGCATCTTCTAGCGCTAAATCCCCATAGAGTGACAAATATATTGGGTGTTTTGTAACGTTTACCTAAGCACCACTGGATAAACGCAAATTTCGCCCATTGACACAACATGCATGTAGTATTTTTCACGGTGAAACGAAACTCTGTGTAATCCTGACAATTAATTATAAAGGCCGTGCCGAAGAATTTTTTTGTTTCATGAAACGTGACGAATCTTTCACAATACAATATCAATAAATCAATCACATTGGCGGATCCAGGGGGGGGGGCGCGCCGCCGGCGCGTGCCCCCTCCAACGGCCATAAATTCTTTCATTTTCATAGGGTTTTTGAGGAAAATATTAAAAGGTGCCCCCTCCAACCACCCAAAGGCGCCGGGGCGCCCCCTCCAACAAGAAATTCTGGATCCGCCCATGAATTACATAAAAAGTTTTGAGTTCAAACAGCAAAGATCCCTTGAAACTGGAGAAGCTATACCATTCACTGTGCAGCCGATCAGGAAATGTAAAAAATATTCGGACAATAGAAATACTAGCAATGGTGCTGTCAATCTGAAAGCCACACTGAGAATTTCTATTGTTCCAATAAATAATGAGCCATAAATTGGTAAATTTTGTGTCATGCTTTACTTTGTGCTGTTTAGATAATTTGATACACGAAAAGTCTCCATTCTGAGAACAATAGAATTTCATGCTGTGCTACTTGTTCGAACTTATCCGCTATTGTTCGCAAAATGAAGAATTTCTCGAACTGAAAAAGTAAAATAACAATAATTATTTAGGATATAATGTTCAAAATTGATACAATAGATATTGATCTTGCTGAGAACAAGGGCAAGTCAATCATTTCCATTGTATTACAAAAAAACAGATGGCACCACTGTCCAAAGCCATGCACTTCTACAATGAATAAATAAAGGAAAACATCAACCAAAGGAAAACAATAACTTTTATCTATCTGGGATCGATCTCCAGTGAAAGTTATTGGTAACCACTGTGATGAACTAAAATGGATACATCGCAATTCCTGAGGGCTTAGGCACACAGAACCATACCCACACAGTGGGAAACAGGTGGTGTGCAACACAATGGTACAGGTACCATGGCCCACTATGGAAGGGGGTGTACATCACTCGGGTGGAGCTGGCATGCACCACTGTACCTGGAGACTTGTGCTCGTTGGGAATGATACAGCGGACGAAATGTGGACATGTCGTGTAGAGGGTGTGCATCAACTTGTGCAGCTGCTCCTGATGACGGAAATATTGATGTCTAGCTAGTCTTGTAATGATAATTATTCCGTTTAAAATTTAATTTTTTGAGAAGCAACTAGGATATTTAACAATTTGAAACGAAAAATTCTTGCGCTTCCTTACCACCCCGGGCGGAAGCTATTGTGCTATTACTTACGAATCTACCGTTTTCAGCATACCTTTCCCAAAAATTCTACCCATTTTCAACAACCATACCCGCCCAAATAACCCCAAGCAATTCCGAAAGTCTTTAGAAGCATCTATTTCGCTCACCGCTTGATAATGGAAAGCTTTTTCTCTTTCTGGGTAACTCTTTCATGTTCGACAAACCACAACGTGCCAAGCAAATAGACATCAAATTAGCAACTCATTAATTCAAATGATTTGCTGTCATAAATACTGAACAAGTCAAAATACTAAACCAATCCATATCTATCTAAAGTGATGAATAGCATACAGTGCAACCGACTTTAGAATACATGTTTTTGATTTTAACTAAAAAATCCACAGCTACCCGTCCCATGTAAATACACCCTCGAAATAATGCCCAAATGATAAACGAAACCAGAGCACGAAATGTAGTTCACTTTGTGAACAATGGAAATTCACCTTGTACTTTGATTTGTAACAAAACAGGGCAATCCTGTCACCTGTGGACAAATCAATATGAGACAGTGCTAGGTGTCCATCAGAAGCACAGCATGGAATTCTCTTGTTCTCAAAGGTTGAATTACATTTTTGCTCTCTTTCATTTATAGTTCGAGCAAAGGTTCTAAATCGTCAAAGGTGACAATCAAAACATATTAGTACATCAAAGGGATTAGTGTAAACACCGCACGCTGAAACATAATGTAAACCGTAATGTGTCAGCGATAATTGGGATGGGGAAGGGTGAGGGGTGGTGGGTGTGGGTGAGGTGAACAGGGTGGTGCTTAACTCGGATAAAAGTGCAACCTGTTGTGCTGTGATTTGATTCACGCTCCATTGCTCAGATTCAAGAATAAATCACAATTTACTTTTTTTTTCTTGATTTCATTTTATCCTTTAGAATCAAGTATTAGAAAATTTTGCTTTGGTTTTAACCATCTGTCTTACTAAAGCTGGAGCTCAATTTCCATCACATCTTTCGCATACAGTCGGGGATTTAGGAAATTCCCGAGTTACGTCACAGATTTAACTCTTGAAATCCTTTAATCCAATGTATTACTCATATCATGCTGCATTACACAAAGATCGTATCAACTGTGACATGAGGGCATTGATTGCAATTTCTACTTTTTCATTATCTCCTTTCAATGAATATTACGATCATTCAAAGTAGGCGGTAACTAATGCAGAGTAATTTCTGACAATTCTTGAATCTAATAGGGGACTGGCGTACTGGAATAAAGCATCACCCCGTCATGCATGACAACTGGGTAGATAAGAGTAGATAAAGGTTTGTACTTTATGCGTGGCTGATATGGTCTGATAGGCTGAGCCTTTCCGTCGCCTTGACGACGCTGTTCCTCCTCCTCCCTCTACGTCTGAAACAACATTCAAACACGTTTTCCGTTAATTAAAATTATTACGTCATTTTAATTTAAATGGTTGATTTTTACAGAAAGTCAAGGTAATCAGGCCAAGTAGTCAATTGTATATTTGTATATTAGTAACAGTATGTAAAATTGTAATTTCTGACAAAATATCATTGATAGGGGATGATCCAGTTGGCTAAAAACGTGTCCCCTTGTGTCAGGTCATCGTCTCTTGATCCCCCTCCCGCACCCATAAATTCTGGATCCACTTCCAAAACAAGTTCACAGGGCAATTTCCAAAAGATTGTTCAGTTCTTAAAATTATTTGGCCTGAGCTGGACTTTCGTAAAACACAACTGATTGATTTCAAAGTCCCGATGAGGTAAGTTCATCATCAAGACCTCAAAACCTGCTTTTCAGTATATTTCAGAAGGTTCTCCAATTAAAAACGAGAAGTCATTACCAAAGAAACCTCTTTCTGCTTTTTTGAAGTCCTTTCCATTTCTGGTGATTTGGGAAAAATCCTGTGGTTATGCATTCATGCTTACAGTTAAGTAATTTCTACAACTAGGTAGCTCCTGAATTTTTTATTTAATCTGGAGACATCTGAGAACAAAAGAATTCCACGCCGTGCTTTTGATGCACGAAAACACACAGTTTGGAATTGCCTTCTTTTTTGCTCTGATGTTTCTATTACCAACAAAGTGAAGGTTTATTTCGTGATGGCTTCTCTGTTTGTAATTGGAATGTTTACAGTGGTGTGTACCTTGTGTTGCGAAGACACTGTTTTAAAGCTGCCGCCTTTACGCCGAGCTGTCTTGGGCTCCTGGGCTGAAGAAAAGTGTCATTTCTTGTGTAACGATTTTAGTTCACGCGAACAGCATGAATCGCTCAACACTTTTGAAAATTATTAACATTCTGGCATCGTTTACAAACTGGGACCTAACGGGAAATGCGTCCTGAACATGTAGTTGAGGTTTAGCAGCTAATTATGTGGTGTCTGAGTAGTCGAAAATGTGAGTTTATCGGATTTTCAAGTCAGGGAAGACACTTCCTTGAGAAAATCAAATCTTTTCAAAACTGGCATACAGTGATAGAGATAGTTCTTTACATAATTAGCATATAAAATTTGTTATGTGACTTGGTGCTTTTTGTACAAAAATATTAGCCAAGAGACGGTGTATTTCTGAAAATTCCTCGTCTCCCCCTCCACTCCCTCCCTCTCCCCCCTCCAAAAATAAACCTCGAGACTACACGTGGTTTGTTTTTACCAGGCACGCACCTGTTACTAAACCTCCCTGATATGTGGTCACAAATCACAAATGCCAGGTGGTCTCAAAACACGGGGTTGTAACAGATTCACTGATCAAATAAAGTCATTTAGATTGCTTCATAAGATAGCATCCTTTACCCTTTGATTTGAAATTTTAAATTAGTTTTAACACTAGATGATATGATATAAGGGCGTGTGTGTGTGTCTGTGTGGGTGTGTGCGTGTGTGCGTGCGTGCGATACTAACCGTCTTTAGGTACGGTGAAGAATGCGGACACCAGTGAGTCTTTAGAAGCTCCCAGCAGCTGCACGACGTTATCGTTAAGCGGATCCTTGTTCTTATCCAGCCAACTGTTGATGTTGTAACCGACCTGTCCGAGAAAAAGCATGAGCACGATTTATTTGTATGCATTTCATTTGTAGAACTCATAGTACCTACTGTATCGGACTTGGGATGACTCTGCCCAAGGGTTTAAAAGCCAGGGTGGATCTGTCGCTTGCTGGCTATGATCCTCAGATTCACATGTGATTGGAACCCACTTTGGTCAATTCGAGGATGCACTGTACAGGTGAGTTAGCAGGCAGCTGACCACACTTTTACAAACTCTTCCAAGCATTAGTGTTGAAGGCCCAGCAGTGAGCACCCACTTCGAGAATATTCTTTTAAAACACAATAGCGATTTCAAACATTGATTTTAAAAAATCCGTGAACTTAAGTGAACTTAAACTTGAAAAGACCTTGACCTTTATTTTAGCCGTGACTTTAAAACGGTACTATTAACAACAAGAGAATCCCTTATCTGGCGGGAAAAGTAGTCTATCATGCCACACCAATATGAACCCTAACGGGTGGCCTTCACCTGCTTTTGAGCTCATAGATGATTTTGCTTACCGGTCAATTGTAGTCTATCTACGCATGCACGATAGACAAATCAGCAATAAAGTAAAGCGAGACTCACGGTGCCGGCATAGTGGTGGAGCTCGAAGTGCGCCTCGTAGCGCGCCTGTTTGTTCGGGCGCGGCTTGGAGAAGTGCGCCGACTTGCCGAGGTGGTTCTCGTACAGCTTGGCCTTAAACGTGTCGTCACTCGCCTTGGGAAACATGCACTCCTCCTCCAGAATGGACAGGATACCCAGCGGCTGTAAAATACAAGGTCACTCAATGTCATTTGAAGGTCACCAACTGGAAGGATTAGTTCCAGGATAAAAATTAGTTTACAAGTTATTAGACACTTGGGAAACATGTACAGTTCACCCAGAATGGACCGGGTACGTACTCAGTGGCCTTGGTAAAAATACAACTTGGTCACTCAAGGTCATTTGAAGGTCACTACTTGGAAGAATTATTTTAGAAGTTATCAGACACTTTGGAAACATAAACTTCTCCTCCACGATAGCGAGCGGCTGTGAAAAACAACAAGGTCACCCAAGGTCATATGAAGGTCAACAGCTGTTAATGGAATCAAAGGCAAGTCCTTACCTTCTCAATGAGGTCTATGCAGGCCTGCAAGTCCATCCCGAAATCTATAAATTCCCATTTGATTCCTTCCTTCTTGTACTCCTCCTGTTCCAGGACGAACATGTGATGGTTGAAGAACTGCTGCAGTCTCTCGTTCGTGTAGTTGATGCAGAGCTGTTCAAACGTGTTGTACTGAAACATGCAACGTGAAAGTAAAAGTTAATTCACCTTTCAAAGTCGGCTGAGTGAGTACTAAAGTATCAACTGCGGTTGAAAACCTTCAACTTCCTTTCAGGTAAGTTATCCCGCTTGGCTAGTGTCAAGCAGCACCTTCAGGTGAAGCAGAACTGAAGAAGCTTACATCCCACTCAAGGGTAGTGCACTAAAACCTGCCCTGCAAACATTTGCTGGTGTCAATTTTACACGTTGACGTGGCAATACTGTGATTTACAATGCCCAACACATCTGTCCTGTCCAGGAATAAAACCCATGCAGCCGGCGTAGCAGTGCTGCATGCATACCACTACACCAGAAGGTTCGCTCAACTGTAATCCAATTAAATTAATGCTACAAATTAAACTCACCTCAAAGATCTCGAACCCAGCGATGTCGAGCACACCAATGAAGTACTGTCGCTTGTTCTTCGTGTCCAGGGTTTTGTTGACCCTCGCCACCAGCCACTTGAACATGCGGTCGTACAGTGCCTTGGCGAGGGCGGCAACTGAGAAACAAACCTGGTCCTTGTTCTGGCCTTTTGTGACATATTCGTTGCCGACCTTGACCTTGGGCTTTAACAAGGCCTTTAGAAGGTCATTTGCGTTCACACCCAATAGGAAAGCTGCCTTTTCCGCCTCTGTAAAAATATAATATTTAAATTTAATCTTATCTTTTTGACAGTTCTGACATGTTGAAAATACCAGAAGGAGCATATTGAGCGAAAAGCGGGTGCAAATCACAACTGATTATAAGTATCACAATAGCATACAAGTGACAGATTTACTCTGGCTTGCACACCATGGGCATAGTCACCACAGCTCCGAATACAGGATACCCAGTGGCCTCTCCATTTTTCTTTTCTAAGAAACTCAAGTCTTACCCCCTGTGCCGTCGGCCTCTGCCTGTTCTTCTCTCGGTCTCTGTTTGAACTTCATCTCTCCAAAGTGTAGGATGGAGGCGGTGCACTTGTATAACGCCATCTTCTCGTCTTCCGCGAACCCAAGTACTCCGAACGCTTTCTGTCAAACGGGTACACCAAATAATGTGTGTGAGCGCGCGCGTGTGTGCGTAAAAACTCGTCTATTTGTCTAGATTTAAAATACTCGAAGTACCCAAGTTCCAATTCTAAACTTAAAATTGCTTACTAAGGGAAGGTTTTTTTACAATTAAAATTATAAATAAAATTATGAAATTAACAAGAAATATAGCCTACATGCTCAAGGTAGTTCGTGCATTGTCATGCATTTCAGTTTATGCATTTAAAACTCAACTAAGCCCTGTCCCTGTCCCATCCCATCCCATCCCACCCCTCTGTTCCCACCCCACCAAACTATGCTGTATCCCCACTCCTCTACCCTGCCCCCTTGCAGTGATCAGTGATCTGTATCTCCTCCTTATCCCACCCCTCCACCCCCACCCCCTTACCCCCACCCACCACCCCTGCTTACATCAGTGATCTGGATCTCCTCCCTGTCCCACCCCACCCCTCTACCATACCCCCTCACCCCCTCTTACGTCAGTGATCTGGATCTCCTCCCTGTCATCCACGTTGTCCACGGTTAAGGAACCTTGGTTCACGAAGTGGTAACCACCGGGGTTAGGAGTCACTAAAAACTTCTCTACAAACACATGCCATGCTAGGTTAATAGAGAAATAACAATCACAACAACAACATGCTGGTTAAATAACATTAAAAAAAACTCGGAGGAAAATCTCGCATCACATTCACACATTAACACAGGCAGCAAGGCCGAGACAGGACATTAGAACACAGAGTTATCCAGAGAATGCTCATCTTGTCAGGTCTGCAACAATAGAATTTCACATTGCACTTTACTTGCATCAATAATAGAGCGTGGAATTCTATTGTTCTCAAATGTTCGCAATTTATGCCCATGCAAAAAGATAATTCTATTCCCATGGCAATCTTCCTGTATCAAATGTTACAAGAACTCTGCTTCACACAATTACGATAGATACAGAGATTGGTTGGACATAATGCTGATACAGCAGAAAGGCATTCAGGTGAGTTGGATATCAACACCTAAGATCAAACGATAATGACAAACTTCCGAAAGAGACCATGCCTGTGGATGTGTTCCGGAATGGTGTCCCGTGCCCAGTTTATTTCTTTCAAAACTACACCCCTGGTCAGATGGGCACGGGTGCAGGTTTAGCCTCAGACTGTTGGACACAGTCAACAAAGGCCTAAACTTTTTGAGGTAAGTTCTAGCGTAAAATGCCTCACTGTATGGCCCAATCTTCGGCTGCAGATGCATTTCAAGAGGCTATCCAAAGAGACTTAACAGAGCCTGAACCCGAGCCCATCCATCAGGGGGTGTAGTTTTGAGGGGAGGATAGACGAGCACATCACACCGGTTGAGCTGGTACATACATCAGTGACGACCATCTCCTCCTCGTCGTTCAGTCCGTCCACGTGGATACAGCCTTTGTTAATAAACTGGTATCTGTCCGGGTCAAGCGCTACCAAAAACTTCTCTACGCAAAATATAACAAGTCTGGGTTCAAGATTCAGCTCAACTTGGGAACAATTTACATTCACGCTGTGCTGTCGTTGTAAAAGTTTAAACTGGACCCCTGAGTCAACTGTAAAGGGGTCGTGCTGAGCCTACGATAGGAACGGTAGGGTCAGCACGACTCCTTCAAGCCAGAAATTTTACTTGACACCAGAAACTCCCTTGTACAACTTAACTTTTGACTTCTGAAAGTTGACATCTGAAATCCGATTCTGGTATCAAATTCAAAATGGTGGACTGGTCCACCTGACTGTACAAGTACCCTACACTGGTACAATTTTAAAGGGCACAGCGTGAATTGCCATTGTCCTACGATGAACTTAATTCCTGCAAGCATACATCGAGCATACAAATGTTTTGAATGGAGAAACGCAGACCACGCAAAAAGCACAATGTACCACTTCGGTTGAGCGGTGTCTTTTTGCAAGCGTGAAAGAACTAAGCACATCACGTTCAGGAATAATAGGGACAAAGCGTGAAAACCAGGAAAAGTACAGCATAAATTCCTATTATCCCTTAGTTACCTCACTGGTCACAATGTGACCAGAAATTCAGGGGAAAGAGTAACACATTTGACACATAGGATATGTTTGTTAAATATTTCTCAATTTTGGAGCTCAGACAGGAAACTCCGCGTGAAGAAAGAAAACTAAAAGCTCAAAAGGAACTAAAACGAAAATGTTACAAGCGAAATGACAAAGAAAACCCGAGGAAAAAGAAATCAACTTACACAAGAAACCATATATTTGACAACAGGTGTTAAGAAAAGTCCTTTTTGGGAACAACAAACCTCAAGTTTTAAAAACTACAACATGCATTTTCCCAAGACATAATAACTTGAATCAAATCAACATGGAGTTGTATCGTTAGGTCAGGCCATTATATGTTCCTTGGATTGGTTTTACTACAATCCCAGAATGAACATGTAATTCATTCCCTTGCTCTTCCATATAGTTCCAAAAAATTACCTTCTTTTTTGGACTCAGATTTAATTTCTTCTTTCTATTCTTATATTCCTGGATTTTTTCAGAGGGAAACGTCATCCAACAAACCAAATAGTCCGGCCTAACGACGTATGCGTGTGCATGCATATCCTTGCGCCAAATGGAAGGTGTGGCGGTTACCTATGTACGTACATCTGTTAGCAGGAGCTCCTCCTTGTCCTCTATCCCGTCCGCAGTCAGACACCCCTGGTTTATAAAGTGGTACCTCCCGGGGTCAAAGGTCACCATTATGGAACCTGTGCAGCAACAGCCAATTAGAAGAGAGATGACAGAATGGTAACAGAGAAACAAAGAATGTTTTATTCAATGATCACAAACTGAAGGCAAATATAAATATGAAAGTACAAATGTTGAATGATGCCTCATTTCAGATGGACATTTTAAGACGATGAACAGCAATAGTTAATGTAATTGATAAACTGCAAGCAATATGAATCAAGTTGCCTGAAAGGACGTTTTATGATACCATGAAATACGTTATAACTTGTCGCTGAAAAACCAAAACCAAACAACAAATAAAGTCACGAAGGGACAGCACAAGAATATTATCAACGACTACAAGCCAAAATCAAGCCAACAGCATAAAAAGACTCATAAAGGAAGGGAAATACCTGTCACAGTTTACTACAGTCGTTTTGATGCCCACATCCTACTAATAGAAGGCACAGCTCAAAATATTTCACACCATTCCTGTTGGTAGCACCACACTACGGATTCAATTTGGAAACAATACAATTTCACAAATAACAACATTTTTGTCTTTCCAATTGTTTAATTAAGTAACAAAGCTTTGAGGCTGAAATGCTTGTATGTCAAATTCTAAGCGATACAACTTGACAACTATACATTCAGGGTTTGGGTACAGAAGACGACACACAGTAAATGGCATAACTAGATGAAATCCACATTCTGGAAATTGACTTATCACTAAACTCTAACAAATGTACCAACACAGCACTCAATTAAGGGGGCTTTGGAATAAAACAGAACTTTAATAGCGCAGAACACACAGATGTCTACCGGCACTACCCACAGGGTGAGGGGTGCTCAGACCTTACCAGCGTACTGTGGAACGCTTCCGGACAGGAGGAAGTAGAAGATGTGGTAGTTACGCTCGACCCCCGGACTCTGATATGTGATGCGAGATTTCTCCAGTAAATCTACACGACAGTTTAAAATAATTAGATTTTTACATTTATATTTACTCATAGATAAGGGTTGACTCACTGTTGTCGAATGTATTTGGTACAGGTTAAAACTTTACGATTTCTTGGCCAGGCAGAGTTGATTGTTCACAAGTTCTTGCATATTAACCAGAACTGATACCTAGTTTACTGTCTACTTGGGTCAACTATGGGCAAGGGCTACAGCAGAAATAGACCCAAGTTGCCGTAGATAACATGCGGGGCTTAGAACTGCTTTTCATTCTGTTTGCCAAATTGATTGATTGGATGGTTCCCAAACATTTGACAACAATCAGTCTACCCGAGTCTGTGCGGACCGGTGCCACCCGGATGTTACTCTTACCACAGTACTGAGGGTACTGCCCTGAGAGGAGCTGGTAGAAGATGTGGTAGTTCCTCTCTCCAGGCTGCTGGAAGGTCACTCGAGACTTCTCTAACAAATCTGTTAAACAATGTATAATCAACAAAGTGGAATTGGGAAGCGGGTAGGGCAAGAGTGGACGTAGGGGTTAGTCGTGGTTATTGGAAGGCTGTTGGAAGGTCAACCGAGACTCGAGACATAGAGGGGTCAGTGAGTTCTCGGTATGGGTGCTAAGGGTAGTTGAAGGTGGGGTTCAGGGACAGTTCCGCCACCCAGGCTGTTGGAAGGTCACCCGGGACAATTCTCGTGTAACAAAAGATTCTGTTCATAATGAGAAACAGTTTCTGTCCAATTGACTTTTCTAATAGTGTTGTAATATTAATTTAATTCAATTCGATTTCCAACTTCGGTAAAGCTTCCACCATAACAAAGAAACGTTTGGAA
>JBCAUI010332295.1:0-15164 GCA_038406195.1 Haplosyllis anthogorgicola | reverse complement strand
ACAATAAATTGATAAATTTAATAAATAAATAAATTTAAAACATGATTATTCACTACATGACACTTTGACAAATAAATAAATTTACATTTTTATTTTTTATGTTCATTTATCTACAATTATTACTCCATGACATTTGCAAACTGTATTTATCTATTTTTGAGAAATGTAAGGTAACGGCAACACAAAGTATGTGAAAACTAACTTTTCATGACTGTCTATGCAAATTTCAACTATTTACTGGTGCGCAGCTGAGACTGGCACGCATCTGAGACTGCTACACTTGTCTTGTCAACTCGAAGTGAAAACTTACATCTACTTAGGGTGAGTTCTCTGCCAGAAGTTTAAATTATAAACCACTCTTGAACAACTAACGCTCATTAAGAAAAACGAGTCATTTTTAATATACGATAAAGTAACTTTACTTTAAGTTTTGCTGTATTTCTTTCCTTACTTATGCTTGCTATGTGTAAGGTACTACCTTATTATTACTATACTTACATTATGGACAAGATTACATGTCCAATTATGTCTGAAGGAAACGCTGAAGCTGAGATTCGTCGTTAGGGTAAACAGCGATTGCTACGTAAACAAACAAAAAGGGAAATTTTGCCGATCTAAGCATTTTACGCAACTGTCTGTGTGTGCGTGTTAATTATCTGCCAAAAATAGATAGTCCTTTAGATGGCGTGTATGTCACATACACAGCCTTAGAAAGCCCATCATTATTCTGCTTGCACAGCAGGCTGTTGACACCCGGGCACCAGTCTGGTCCAGCTGATTTGACTGATGAAACAAACCATCTTAGGGTCATTTCCGGGTCATGTGATTGCCCTATTCCTGACCCTACTTTGGGTCCCCGGTCTAAAAAATAGATTGATCGTAATTACACGGATCGTATTAAGCATATTAATAAAATTTGCCTTCTGACCTGGTCAGCTTGGTGTCAGAATGACATTTATGAAAAAAGAGAGGACTATCCAGAATATGTTTTATGTCAACTGACCTTTTTGAATAACCTACAGTAGAACCTGCTTTAACAAGCCACTGCTTTGAGGTGCCACATTGGAATTTACGGCCAATTTGTGGATTTGTTTCTTGTTTTTTCTCCTAGATAAATCATTAATATCACCACTGCTTTGTGAAGTCACGTCTTTTACGGCCAATTTACATTGGGTGGCCTCTTACAGCAGGTTCTACTGTATTTTCAGTTATTGCAGATACTAATAATTCTAACAGTCCGATATAAATATGAATCGAACAAACTTTTAAGGAAAGTCATGAATTATTACATTTGGGGGTTTTCCACATGTATTCTTATTTTATTGTATGTTTACTTTTTTCACTTCCTTCTATGTCCATCCCTGGTCATAACCCGTGAATACTTCGCGCAATATATTACCTGCCGCACGCATATGTGCACGCATGAAAGTGCATATAATTTATGTGCTGATATTTCTATGGTGACGTGACTTCCCTTTTCTTTTCTTTGACCCCTCATGGAAAAGAGGTATTTGTGCATAAAAGCTCAAACAATCAGTCAGAAGACTCAGGCATCTTGAAAAAAGATATTATTTTTGTTATCTTTTATGTATGAACTCTGACCTTTTCACATTTAAGGGAAAAAAGAAGTATTTGCATTTTCCTTAGTCACTCAATTATCATCAAATCGGGAACAAAAATATGATCACACCACAAGTGGCCCCAGATGGAAAGTCTTGATCCTAAATGGGTGTAAAAAGAATAAACCTGATGTGTACCTTCAATTAACTTTTTTTTCATTAAAATATATTAAAACCAAAGGTACATATGTTCCCTTTTTACGACTACTGATTCTATTGCTAACCGCCACTCCCCTCATGCGAGGGAATATCGCTGCCAGAATAAAAGTTGCGCAAATGTTGCTGCTGGCAGCAAAACGCGTAAACATTTAATCAAACTTTTGTAAACTATCATGCGAAAGCGGACACAGATTTCCAACGAGGAAGTGACTCCATGTATTAAAAATTATCTTGATTGTTACCTGTAAGCAGGGGTTTTAATATAGCTACAAAGGAGTGTTCTCCATCATGAGCATGCGGTGAAAAATTACAATCAAACTTAAACGTGCTTGCCACGACCTGAAGTAGGTTCTAAAACGTCACAAGCGAGGTCAAGTCACATGTCTTTTACGTCACGCCAATCGTTTGAGAAAAAGATAAGGCGAATTGTGATAAAAACACCCTAAAACGACCAGATATTTTGTCAAAAGGAAACGTAATGTCCCTACGACGTTACATGTAACGTTGATATAGAATATGGGCCTTCGCGACTTCATGTGAGGTATCGCCTTAAACGAACAACTGAAATAACTGAGTTTGAATAGAAAAAGGCACACGTCTCTGAACAGAGAAAAGCGTAAAACTAAAAACGTAAAACCCAATCTGTCAGATGCCCGTACACTGGCCCCTGCCTGTCTAGATAAAGAGCTACTTGACACTTATTGATAAACGTTCAATCGTACGACATTTACACTCTCACTTTATTGTTGATATTATCGACAGTTTCATACGTAACACTAAAAAATCTGAAGATGTTTGAAAAATTAGGTTACTTTGACCTATTTAGACTTTTAAGGTTTCACTCGAAATCATACACATTGACCAGTCTTTCTCTAATAATTTTGATTGCTTTCACTAAAGCAACAGTTAAAAGCGGTTATGAAACGTATTATGTGGCTGTTATGTGGCTATTATGTGGCTATTATGTGGCTGTTTAGAAGGAATAAATGCTGTGGTCCGAAATACATCAATCAATTGACGAGTTCGTTATAATCTGATAAGGACTTTCTCCGTGTGCGAATTATTCACCTTTCACATATTTCCATATTTCTTATATCTTAGTTGATCAGTATATTGACATCACCATCAACTTTGGCATAATAACAGACTCGTCAGAGTCAAGTTTCGGACGAATATGGAGTCATTAAAATTGGCTCCACTTTTGAAGAGGGAACTGCCTGCTGCATCTGAGAACGCAAGTACACGCACGCACGCACACACACACACACACACACACACACACACACACACACACACACACACACACACAGACTGTAGCCTTTGAGTGCTTTTGTTACATATGCGTTTTTATGTTCTTATGCGCCAAGATCAAACAATACAAATTACTATCACACAAAATTTTCATAATGTGACAGCAATGGTGTAAATGTTTTATGATTTGTGGGTCAGTGTACATGTTTAAGTTGTATGCAGACACAAAAATATTTCAGCATGAAGGCCACAGTACTCAAAATAGTTATCCGCACAGATCAGTCACCCTTTATCTGTGGCGGAAATGACGTACAGGCGACAAAAAAACCCACATAGGCTACACATTTACAAGGAAGCAAGAAAGTGGAAGCATCACTTGGATTTCGACTAAGCTCGTCATTGACTTGAGCTCTTAACAAAATTGATACGACTTTTATTCGGTAAAGCTTTAGCAACCACCGTACACACTGCTTACTATGTCACCAGGCAACCGAAAGGAGTAAGCAGTTGAAATCGCTGTGTGGGTCTGTTTACCAACATAGTAAAAGTAAACTGGCCACGTGCTATGAGTAAACGAGTCACATGGCATGTATGTGTCACCGGAGATGATGTATTAAAGACCAAGTTGTTAGGCGCAGACATTTCCGAAAGTTATCCCTTCCCATTATCCCTTCATCTCATTTTGGTATCGGTGATACCTGTTTACGAATTTATGATTACTAAACCGTGTATGCACAAGACACTTAGCATTGCTAGGGATATACCCAATGGCAGTACTGGAGTATACCCCGCTAGAGTGCACCACAACCGCGGGAATATGAGATAGACCCCTTACAGATAGAGGAGTGCACGACATACAGCTTAAGAATACTTGCTAAACGGTTACCCTGGAACAAAAATTACAAGTAAATCCGATTTCATTACTTCGTCTGTCAGTATGTGTATCACATAAGGTATGGCAGAGTGACCAATTACACAGCATGTCACAATGTTTTACAAATTTCGAGTATAAATCAAGGAAAATTCTGTACCAAACGGCAATACTCAGTGGTGGATCCAAAATTGGTTCGAGGGGACCCAAAATGGCGGTCAAACATAGTTTGACTGAGACTAGGGCCCTAAAGACTTCTTAAATATCCATATTGGTGTAAATGGCAGGTGTCACACCAGACGTGACCCTCGAGATTACTGCACGCAAGCAAGTAAGAGTGCAGGTGAGAGATCCACCCTGGATTTAAAACCCATTGGGACGGTCACATAAAGTCCAAAACAGGGGTAATCAGTGGCCCAACAAATGGACCCTCGTCCAACAAAAACTTTAAAAAATATAGATAAGAAATATGTCCATAAAGGTCCCTACAGACCCCTTCTAAATCAGCTATAATTACACTCCACAAACAGACATCACCATTCAACCTGACGTCAGAAAGGACATCACAACGAAACAAGGATGATCATCCATTCAACAAACGAAATTATTTAACCCGAATCGCAAGAAAATTCTTGAAAATAAATTGTGTTTTCTGTCGATCTACAATCGCATTATCTCAAAATAACAAGTAAATTATAATGGGGCAGGTCTATTGAGAAAACCTCATAGTCATCTTTTCAGTGGTCACTTTTTCATCGCATGTTCTGAAAAAAATTCCGAGCACAGAAAGTTTTACCTAAAAATAAAGATAATAATTATCCACCTAAATAACAGTATTTTCAGTGAATTGTTTTACAACGAACAAAAACTTTGAACATTTGAATGTAGAACAGAATACATGGTTCAGAAGTGAGTACCGATCTCCTGGATGGTTTTGTTTGCAGAATTCTCTGTGTCGGTTGAAAGTTCGTCAGACGTTACAAAATCTAGACAGCAGACAAGCAAACCTATACATAACATCTATTCTTAAACAAAAAATTATGAGGAAACTTTACATCTTTTAGGGAAGTAAAAAGTAAGGCAGTAAGGACGTTTTTGTGGTGGAATTTTCATAAAATCACGGCTTCTTTCAGTGCAACCCTATCTGCAACAACAGCTGTAGAAGCACAAACACTGATGCAGTAGAATCTATATCAAAAGACACTTTCTCCATCAAGCGTGTCATGAAACTTGATACAATTCAAATCAGAGATGAAAAAATAGGTCCAGATGGACCGGAGCTCATTTGGCATTATCATAAAACTAAGACAATATAGGTAACAATATCATATGGATACAAATGAAGTGTCCAAGGTCAAATAACAAATAAATGACCAATAAAAAAACACAAATATGGCTGCCAAATTGCAAATATAGGAGGTATCAGTATAATTTTTACAGAAAATAGAGGGTATATAGATGTATAAAGCTGCCAAATATGAAGTTTGTATCATCAACTGCATCTCCAGGAGAATGGTTGAAAGAAAAAAAAAATTGGAGAATAATGGTCACAGCAACATAACTTTTGCTAGGCTTTGAGATGGGACATAAGTGCATGTGTGTGTAAGATATGAAGTCTCTATGATCAGTAGTGTGCTCAGGGCAGCTGTGCACAGACAACGCCGACAACAATGACAACGACAGACGACGGACAATTCATGATTCTGTAGGCTCTTTGGCAATTATGCCAAAAACCAACGAAAATCACCAATCTTACAAAAACATATTTGCCAAAAATGGCAAGGAATATTTTTAACAAAAGAAAACCAAATTCCGCTTAAAATAGGAGGCCACCCATCTCTGAAAACAGATTCTACTGCACAATAAACAGAAGCGTAAAATGCCGTTACTTACCTTCGTCGTCCTCTGACGTGTCGCCCAGATCCGTCGGTATGTCTCCGTTCGTGGCGTCCGGCGTCACGATACGTAGCTGCGCAGACGTTGTGGACGACGCCGGCATCTCAGACGCCGACGTAATGCTGTGCACGCCGTCATCAGCGCTAAAAGTAAAAAACATCCGAGTTTAATTAAATTTTAATCGAAGCCTAACTGCAACCTACCTGTGTGCGTCAGCATTTTTGCGCTTCCATATGGTGTTCGTGAGGGTATTCCATTGCACAACGAATGTAGGTCACCGTGACCTACTTATACACAAATGATCTATATAATGCGAAATAACTAAAAATTTCGAAACACTATTGCACACGATCTGGACTCTATTGATGGAAATCTGCATGGAGTAAATATTCTTCGGCGTGAGGACACCAAACTGCCTCAGTAGCGGATCTGGGGGGGGGGGGGGATTTAGGGACCCACCCCCCGACCCCTGTTAAATCATGTTTGTCCGCCATTTTGGGCGCCCCGTCTCTGGCTATTAAAACAAGTTTGGCGGCCATTTTGGGCCCCTCCCGAACAAATTTCTAGATCCGCTACTGTGCCTCCTATGGCAGTAAACTACCAGTACTGACCTGTTGTTTGTGTTAGTCAGGGAGATGTGGTCTGTTGCTGTTGGTGGAATGAGTGTGTTGTGAGATCCCGACCTTGGGCGGTGTGGAGCCGAACCATCGTGGAATGTACTGGCTGAGATCACGTCTCCGTTTATTAAGTTGTCGCCATTTTCGTCACCTCCATCCTGCAAAGACGTATACAAACACAACCTTTACATTTATGTGTAAATATAAAATCTCAAACTAATGTACATACCAAGTAATTTCAACCTGATAAAGTTTTATCAACCCGTCAGTGACATTTTTTGAAAAATTTAAGGTTCTGAAAGAATGTTACTCCTATTTTACATTTCAGTTGCTGTTGGCGCAGGTATGCATCAGACAAACAAGCTATGTGGAAACAATAGCACCACTAAAGTGACTGACAGTCAGCAACGATTGACAAACCAATCGTTAGTCCACCATGGCCGTGTGTCAACAGCCTGCTTTACGGACTGAAAGATGAAAGATGGCCTTTTTCATCTTCGGCATCTTCAGGACTAACCAATCGTATAAACGCAATTCTACCTGGTCCGACTTGTCACTTTTGTGTCCACATCCGACGTCATAACTCAGTTTCTTTCTCTTGAGTCGCGGAGAAATCTTGAGTAATATTGAGGTGGGGATACTGTGCCTTCTCATTGTCCGTTAAATACACTATCCGTTTAAAGTAATGTCCGGATCAACTTGACGATTTTTACAAATGCAATGGCTCATATAATCCAATGTACTTTTAACAGATTACAAGTTCCGTTTTGATGTTCTTTTTTTAATCTTGTATGCGTTACGCCCATTGATATTTTGCCTTCCAAAATATCAATCAAAATATATGTATCTGTGTGGCTGTCAAAATCATTGGTATGCGCGGACCGCAGCCCCAAGTCCAAAATAGCGCACGAGTATCAGCGGTTCACACAAGAATTTAAATCCCAAAAGAAGCGTGGGGTTTGGTTTTTTTTCGAAGTTTCAATTGATCAGTACTTGTAAGCAATAAATTTCTCATCCTGTTTCGTTCACATTATAGTTTTAGGCTTCAAGTTATTTGTATTTCGCAAAAAAAACCCCCTATTTTCATTCAAGGAATTTTCACCTGGCACAATTCACACTCAGTCGAAATTCAGAAGTGCACACAAGAAACCATGCCTTTGCCTCACAGTGCGGGTAAGATCCTGTTAAGTTCGGTAAACATCGTAACAAGCCGCAACCCAATTGTATAACAAACGAAAAGATAAAGATAAAATCAAGAGATAAACAGATATTTCTGTAACGAAGAATGATGGTTTATGTAGTCTAGTTAGTTAACTGCGTACAGTCAGTGCATAGCTCGGGTTTTTATATTCATACACAACTCGTTTCCAGAGGTCACACCGAATGAGGATTCTCAAGACCGTAGTCGCCAGCCACATGCTTGTAATCCCTACGAATTGACCGCCCGACAATTCACGACATCAAGACTTCGGACGGGGATCCATTTCACACTGGCATACCGAGCTATTCAGACAATACGACCTACTATTTTCGCTTTGCTTTTTCCGTCAACCTTTAAATTCACTTGGTTATTTTGTCCTTTTAAGCGTTTCTGGCCCTCTATGGCAACTTAACAGTAAGCTGCATCTGTGATAAACTGGCTAAAAGTATTATCTGTAAGTGCCTGCCTGCCACCTCAACTATAAACAAAAAAAAAAAAGATCAAAAAGTTTTATGCTGTAAATCGGTTCTGACACAAAAAGAATCGAACAAAATCGAATCCGTAAACTATATCCGAGCCGTGTACTGTGTGATTGTTATGTAGGCTGTTCGTATTTATAGATATGTAATCCTCATAATACTCATAATACATGAACCATATGACGAAAACAGTACGACCCATAATATCTACTGAGCGCATAATAATTACTGTTTGCGAATGCAGTGGGACCGCAATGTTATGTTTTCCCTCCTGTCCGTCTGCTAAAACAAACGTTTTTGTGTTTCTAAGGTTCCAAACGGAATTTGGCAAGACAAAGTAATTCTGTCAGTGGTTTGTAGCGAAAACAGTCCTATAACTGTAACCAGGACTCGGTTCTTTTGTAATAAAACATTCGGTAGCCCCACCACCAATTGGCTACCTGAGGTTCGCTTTTTTTCTCGCTTTGAGAACAGTAGTAGGATGAACTTTATGTCGACAACTTGATGCTATTTTCGTCGAAGCCTACCGGTACCTTCAATACATCATGTAGTATTAGGATGAGAAGCGCGGCTATTTCTTAGATACCTATCATGATGAGTGTTACAACTATTACAATGAATATCATCATTCAATTATATTTACATACATTCCCGTACAATGCGATATATTTGAGGCAACTTTTTATGTCGAATAAAACGGGATATCGAAATATCAGGGTATATTTACTAACATTGCATTATTTGTAGGATGCGGACTTTTTGATCGAATTATCCGATATAATGTTTTATCCAAGATCGATTTATTCCGAGACACCCGTATTACAGAACATTTTACGTTTACATGTGTTTTTGCGATTAAAATGCAAGTTTGATCCGTCGTACTGTCAGTTTCAGTATGAACATATAAAGTTAAGTTCTCAAGGTGCCATCAAAAAGAGTTCCGACAAATGGACGGACAGACGGACCAGACGATGGACTGACGATTCCTGATGCTTTCAAAACAAGCGCTATGTAATGATGATTACAAAGCTACTATTATTGCTTCCGGCCCAAGCACTGGGGACACTTGATAACTCTTGTTCTGTCCCTTCCTAATTAATCGCAATCGCCACAGCGCAGCCGTAGACCATCGCCTTAGCCCAAGGTTTCCGTCGCTGTACACTTACGTAACATTCTACTGATTACCCCCCTCCCCACTCCTCGCCCCGATTATCAATTGCTTTTGTGAACTTGTGTCACCTTCGCTAATAAATACCGCATTCCCTCTAACTATGGCACCCCCCTCTCTTTCACAACAAAAATAATCAAAATTTTCTTTGCTGTAATCCAAAAACAAACGTTTTTCTTCTGATTTAGTGTTAGTGTCATGGAAAGATATTTTCTGTGGTATTCTCCATAGAATCAGGTTCTATCAGTTGTAAAATTCACAATATTGGATGTTTGCAACAATCAAAATGGCTATTTTGATATTTCTAATTAAGGCACCCCCTCAAAAATTGGTCTTGGTGCCATAATTAGAGGGAATACGGTATTACATTTTCACAGAATAAATGCACGGCGGGAGAACCGCATCAATGGCAAATTATGATTGTCTTTATTGGTTACCAAATAACGACTGAAAACGCCAAAAACCACTAAAATCATTCCGAAAATTCCAAAAGTTAATTTAACAGACATGCAGCTGCAAGGTTGTCTCGTTTCTTTATCTCTAAAAGTTAATTTAAAATGATCCAAGCAAGTGTATAATTCGCAGTTTTTAATTCTAAGTCAAAGTATAATACAATAGAATGATAAGGAGCGTGAAAAATTATCAGGTGGAGAGCTTGGGATCGAGGAGCTGATAAGTTAATTTGTTGTTAATCCATTTTAAAACTGAAACCAAAGGTATTTTGGGTAGCATGACGTAAAGTACAATTCAAATTATTTGAAATGATATTGTATTGTGGTAGCGTACTAGATTTGTAGCTGTTTGTTTTCATTGTCACAAATGCGTTGTTCTCCGTCTGTAAAAACGCCTGCTGGATCCAGTTGCGGATCTAGAAATTTATTCGGGGGGGGGGGAGCAAAAATGGCGGCCAAACATGTTTTAATAGCCCAAGGGGGTGGGTCAAAATGGCGAACAAGCATGGTTTAACAGGGGCAAGGGGGCCCAAGTTCCTAAAGCCCCCCCCCAAGATTCGCTGCTGGGATCTGAGAACATACTTTCTTTCATTTCCGTGGCCTTAATACTCGCATCGAGATGCTCTGACACCTGTGTACATCTTAAAAGGTTCACTTATTCACTCAAAATAAAAAATGTGTGATGTTGACACTCATTGTCCGCCAGGCTTATTCTGTAACAGATATCGTTTTAACGTTACGATTGGTGTACCCTTCATCATTTAAAACCAATTCTTGGTCTTTGTTACACACTGTAAGCTATCATATGGTGTCAGAAGAAACAAATTGGAGCCTTCAGAGAAGTATTTGAATGTGTTTTTCAACAATGGCGGAGCCTAGTTTGGCTGTAATAATTGTCTAAAGTGGTGACTTTGAAAATCCAAGATGAAAATCCAAGATGCTGGTTTCCAAAAATGAACCTGTGATGCCCTGGGTGCTCTCAATCAGGTCAGTGCAAATGTAGTAACTGTCAAACAAGTCACCCTCCTCGAAAGTGTCCAGCATTTACCCAAAAATGTTTCAATTGCAATAAACTCTGGCATTTTAGTAAGTGTTTCTGGTCATAACAAAAAAACCCTGCAAACCCAAATTTCAGGATGTGGCAGGGGTGGTGGTTCATCACAGTGTGGTGGTCACCATGGTGGTGGTCCTTCCTGCAAGGATTTTCACGATGTGGAAGATCATTTCAGTTATGATTTCATCAGAGTTATCAATAAAGTATCGTTCAAAACTGGTGTGTATAATTCCGTGCAAGAAAATGTCTTGTTTGATAAAATCACTTCCGAATTATCAGCACAGTACAAGAGAATTCTCACAGATTTAAAGCTTTGTAACAAAGCTGGTGCCAATTGTACAATGCTGCTGGTATGATTGTACAAATTTCAGCGTTTATTTCCAGAGATCACTGTCAAAGATTTAGCAAAATCAATCAACAAAAACATTATGCTGCAGGCTTATAATAAGTCTGAAATCAGGCAACTAGGGACAGCACACCTCACTGTTACCAATGGTAAAATTTCAAAGGTTTGCGAGTTTTATGTGGTACCAGATAAATGTAAGCCAATTTTGGGCAATTTTGCACCTCCCTTGGGATGTTGTCAGTAAACTGTTCAGTTACCAATAGCTGATCAAACCCAATGAGCTCAGATCTTGAAGTTAATTTAGTGGAAATAGATGTTGACGAAACTGGAGTCAAGACTCCGATTAGTACCAGTTCCTTAACAAAGGACAAAATCATTAACCATGCCAAATATTCATGTCTATTTTCAGGTGTGGGGGGATTACCAATCAAACTTGTTGAGATCAAATTAAAGGAAAATGCAGTTCCATTCCAGGCTGCACCCAGAACAGTACGATCACGCTGCAGGAGAAATTTGCCAAGGAAATTAAATCGATGGAAAAACAAGAAATTATATCCAAGTTGGACAGAAATATGCCCACAGAGTGGTTGAATTCGTATGTGATTGTGAAAAAACCGAATGGTAAATTGCGCATATGTCTTGATCCAACAAGACTTAATGAATACATCTTACATCCAGTTTGCAATAGCGCTACTATCGATGAGGTCTCTCAAACTTGCAAAGGCCAAATATTTTAGCATTTTTGATGCTACAAAGGGTTTATTCCACCTGCCACTCTCAGCAAAATCAAAGCTACTCACAGCTATGTTAACTCCAATCAGGGTGTATGTTTTTAACGTACTCGCAATGGGCCTTTGTAACAGTGGAGACTTATTGGAATCAGCACTGAATCAGTTGCTTTCACATCTTACAGGTGTAACCAGGTTTGCTGACGATATACTGGTATACAGTGAGACTCAAGACGAGCATGATACCAACTTGATTAATTTTCTAGACACTTTAGAAATTGAACTTCATCTTAACCTGGATAAAGCATGCGTTAACTGTACTGAGGTACGGTTTTCAGGATGGTTTTAACAAAACAGGGTATCAAACCAGATCCAAAGAAGGTGGAAGAGATCAAGAATTGGCCTGTACCTGAAAATGTAACACAATTATTGTCATTTTTAGGATCTGTTACATGGTTGTCAAGATTCATCCCTGACCTCGCTAAGCTAAGAAGACCACTCCAGCAACTCACTAAGAAAAATGTACCATTTCTGTGGACAGTGATGCACATCTAAGCATTTGAAAATCTTAAACTTAAGATCACAAATGATTGTCTTATTCAATTCTTTAATCCAGAGTTGCCAGTGTATGTTGTGACAGATGCATCAAAATTAGGCTTGGGTGCTGTGTTACTTCAACCAGACAATGAGATGAAAAACAAAGCAAGACGTGACAAAGTTCCAACAAATCTACATCCAGTAGCATATGCAGCTAAATCCTTGTCAGATGTTGAATCAAGGTACACAAATATTGAACGCAAACTTTTGGGAGTTCTATTTGCATTAGAAACTTTCAAGCATTTTGTATATCCCAGAAAATCAATGGTGACAACTGACCACAATCCTTTGACATATTTACTTAAAAAGAATGTAACCAACACAAGTCCACATCTTGCACAAATGCTTCTTCATATTTCAGATTACGATTTTGATTGTATCAACCTGGAAAGAAAATGTTCTTGTCTGACACATTGTCAAGATTTCCATCACACAATACAGAAAGTGATAAAAATTCTGAACTATCAGATCTGAATGTTTCAATACATGACATAGATGTTAACATCTCTGAGTCTAAAATTTCAGAAATCCAGGCAGTGACGAGTAACTATCCAGACCTTCAGGTCCTCAAACAGTACATCTATGATGGGTGGCCATCTTTAATGTCAGAGTGTGTTGAGTCAGTACAGCCATTTGTCTATTTCGGGGACGAATTGTGCATCATGGTCAGAATGGTCCTGAAAGGAACTCACATCATTATACCAACATCACTGAGATAAGACACTCTAAGTTACACACTGCACACCTTGGCGTGTTGAAGACCATTTGAAGAGCACACACATGTTTATTGGCCAGGTATTAACAAGTAAATCAAGGAGATGGTACAAAAATGTCAATCTTGTCAGGAGAATCAAAACAGACAACAAAAAGAACCGTTGGTTCCATCCATGCCCACTAAGCCTTGGGACACACTTGCAAGCGATATCTTTGAATTCCTGGGTAGATCATACCTGATTGTTGTAGACAAATATTCCAAATTCATTACTCTAAGACATCTTGTCTCTCATTCTGCAGTGGAAATGTTAATGCACATGGTTTCTATTTTTAGCGAATTTGGCCTTCCATCTGAATTGAGATGTGACTGTGGTTCTAATTTCACATTGTCTTCTTTCTTGCAGGGTATGAATGACCTCAATGTAAATGTAACTTTTTCCAGTGCATACCATCACTCTGGGAATCCAGCAGAATGAGCTGTTCAGACTGTCAAGTGGATAATGAAAAAATCCAGAGAAACTTGGCATTTGGGCCTTCTAGAATATTTGTGTACTCCTATTTCAGATCAACTTGCTTCACCAGCAGAGTTATTGAACACACGCAAATTTAGGGGCCTTCTACTGTGTTTTGAAAATTCCAGAAGTGATGCAGTGCAAGATGAGTTACAAAAGCGCACTGATAAAAACAAGATTTATCATGACTGTAATGCTAAAGAACTATAAGTCTTACTTGTAGGTGCTGATGTGATGGTATTTAAAGATGGAAAATGGATCAATGGTCAAGTTATGGACAGACAGGATCGCAGTTACAAAATCCAGAACCCTTCGGGTAACATTTCCAGGAATTGTATTGATATCCTTCTTTCTAAAATATTGTTCTAATAACAGATAAAAAGGGAGATCCCTATAACAAAAGCACCAATTGTTTCAAAGGAAATGTCGGACAAACCTAGTGGTAAATCTGTCATTAAAAACATGCGTCCAGTTGTAAATTCCAAAAGTTGTGATTTCAAAGCCAGATTTAAAATCTGCAGCAACTGCTACAAACAATATTGTAACGCATTCTGGACGTACAAGCATCCCACCCAAATGATTAGAACTTAATTTAAATTCCTCAAGAGTCGTCTTTATAGTGTTATTATTGTGTAACTGAATTTTGCGCAACTATTTTTAAAGTGTCTTCGTTATAGCTGTATTTGACAACCATGTATCCATTCTACATGACAACGAAGACTACACCTTTCCTTTCCTTTAATGAGGAGAAGAAGAACGAATACCAAGATGACAGGAATTTAATTTGTGAACATTTAGTCTATTTTATAGACTTGGGACACTCAGATGGTAACCGTACCATTATGCACAACATGCAATGTATATATGTTTTTAAAGTGTGTCTAGATTTTAAGAAAATCAACAACAGCTTGAAGTCCATTTTGTATTGTTTCATTTCAATTTATTTTGAATTTCAGTGGCTTAAATTAACTCAGTTATGTAATCGTACATACATGTATTGGTGATCTCTGTATAATTATAAATGCGCACACTGTAATTATGCACCATATTTTATCACACAAAGTCAGGAATCCCGTGTATTAATTTATTTTAGTGTGAAATGCCACCTACTGGTTGTTGTTGGAACCGAGCAAGGAGCAATGGCTGCTCAAATAAAGTTCATCATTTAAAACCAATCGTTTGTCTATGTTACACACGCAAACTCATATATTCCGCACAAATGTTTCCCACGAAAGCAAAGTAAGCCTTTATTCAGTAATGTGTGTGAGAGGGTCTATTTCGTCTGTTTGTCTGCACTTGTGCTTCTTTAACAAGCAAAACCAGTTTATCTTTCCTCGAAAGAATGTCAAGCATCTCATGCCATCTTTCAGTCCCTTGAACAGACAATTGTTAGGATGTTATTTTATCATTGGCATTGATGACACTAGTCCTTATAGATGGCGTGTATGTCACATACACAGCCTTAGAGAGCCCACCATTATTCAGCTTGTACAGCAGGCT
>JBCAUI010332184.1:0-15164 GCA_038406195.1 Haplosyllis anthogorgicola | reverse complement strand
TGGAAGAAAGGATACGACCCCACAGGCCGAACTGTCGCTGTTATTGGAACTGGCGCCAGTGCTGTGCAGATTGTTCCTACAATTGCTCCAAAGGTAAAACTTAATTAACACTGAACTCGCTCCTTCCTTTCATATTGCAGTGTGAAACAGACAATACATTTTGGTACTTGTCTAACATTTTGGTACTGTCTAACATTAAACTTTTAGCTTCAATTATATGTTATATAATTGTTATATATTAAAAACATTATGAGTTTTCTTACAATTATTGAACACATTTATTGTTTTTTATGCACCGATGTACATTTGTATCTATTACTCGACACTGAACCCCGTACGTTCATCAAAATTATTCAAGCAATAGTGAAACAAAGAATATAATTCATCGCTTTCATCAAAACATCATGCGTCACATTTTAAAATATTTTAGGTGAAACATCTGTACGTTTTTCAAAGAACACCTTGTTGGACGGCAAGGAAGGACGATTTCGCATTTCCAGGCTGGTTGAGGACTTTGTTTAAAGTGTATCCTCCTCTTATGTACCTCCTCAGAACGTTGTACTTCTGGAGAAATGAATTTATGTGAGTATTTTACATTTTATTCACGGTAAATCTTCCAAGCAGTTTAGGATTTGTGTTTCATTTTGCGAACAATAGAATTTAACCCTGTAACCGATTACATGTACTTGAACAAAAGGACGTGCAGCGTCAATTTTTTCGTTCCTGAAACGTACATGAACAAAAATGTTGCATTGGTGCCCATGTTCTAGCCCTTCGTCTACTAGATGAGCAGAGGATGAAGTTTCTATTAATTTTAACAGGACATCAAAAGCACAGCGTGCAATTCTTATGTTCTCCCTTTTGTTCTGTACACTTCCAACCTGAGAGGAATTTCAGGAGTTGCGCATAACATAAATTTATTATTTTAGTTTGTGGGCAACAATGAGAGAAGGTGCTATTTTGTCTGAGAAACTACCAAAAATAATGTCAAGGGCTATTCGCAGGAAGGTGAAGAATCCAGAAGTCGCAGAAAAACTTATACCCAAGTACCAGGTTCGTATTTTACCAGTGCAAAATCCACAGTTCAAAAGGGCAGTTTCAATTTCATATATTGTTTCTTCTTCAATACCAAATATAGTCAAAACTATAAAGTTGCCGAACATTGAAAAACGTTCAATATTTCTCCTTATTTTGCATTGCAGGTTGGATGTAAGCGCGTAACTCCCAGTACAACGTACATCAACACTTACAACAGAGATAACGTAACCCTGGTAACAGATCCAATTAAACATTTCACAGAAAACGGGATTGAAACACAAGATGGCACTAGCTACAATCTGGATACCATTGTTTACGCAACTGGATTTGACACTCTTGCGTCATATAAGGCTCTAAACGCGTTTACCACGCTTGGAGTTGAAAAGCCTGAGCATTCTTCATTGCATAGTCAAGCAAATGGTCACCTTAACGAAAAGGTGATGGCAACAGGTGATGCCAGATCTCTTTATGACGAATGGGGGGACACCCCTAATGCATATTTAGGAGTAACTTTACCCGACTACCCCAATGCCTTTATTATGTTAGGACCAGGGACTGGTCTAGGGACCAACTCGGTCATATTTATGATGGAATGCCAGGCCAATTACATTGGTGAGTGCTTGAGAGCCATGATAGAAAAACAGTTCAAGGTTTTAAACGTAAAGCAATCTACCAATAATGAGTATCAGGATTGGTCCCACGAGGCGATTAAAAACAAGTCCTTTAATTCACCCTCGTGTACCAGTTGGTACAAAAACTCTAGGGGCGTCAATTGGACAACATGGCCAAGCCATTTGACCAAATATTGGCGCATGACCCGAAATCTTAACTTGAATGACTATGATTATAAATGAAACAAGTAAAATCTTTGTCCACTCCAAACTATTTTCATTGTTTGGCGCATATCAAACTTTGTCACACTGGTAAATATATATTATGTTTCAATACGACGCAATTTCTGTATACTTTAAAACCGTAATAAAAAATATTTCCTTACATATTTGTGCTTTTTTAAGTAATACTGATAAAAGAAAGAAGAATTTCTCTTAAGTTTTTCTATTACTGGTAAATTAAAAGTAAGTTCAAATTAATTGGGCCACTATTGAATCTCAGAGCACATAAATTGATCATCCAGATAGCAAACACACTGAAAATTCAGATACTGTAAGTTAGCATTGGCGGATCTAGGGGGCGGGTGCAGAAGGCGCCCCCCCCCCCCCCCACGGCCAAAATTTTCTTCATTTTCATGCAGTTTTTCTCGATTTTTGGGCGGAAATAGGTGAAAATTGGGTTGCCCCCCCCCCTACGGGCTGGGCCCGTAGCTATAGTACGGGAAATCCTGGATCCGCCAATGAGTTAGTATATTTCAACTGAAAGATATCCTTTAAGTCAGGCGGACAAAACGTGTACACAAATACACACATTGTGTGACCTCTTTTTGGGACTAAGTGATCATAAGTGTTCTTGTATCGTCTACCTTTTAACACATTACGTTTCCTTTTATTCGATACAATTAAAAAGACTGTCATATTTTACTACACACGAAAAATAATTTTAAAATTTTTGCTGCGAAATCTTTTGCTTTTGAAAGTCCAACTCACTTTGTAAGCTATGGTAATAATTTAAGCTATAGTAATAATTTTCATCCTTTGGTCCCTGATAAGGATCTTTTAAAGTGGTCCATATAAAAACGAGCAATTTTTAGTAAGAATAATGGTACATCAATATTGACCATAGAAATATGTTGAACGGCTGATTTTTATAAAAATATTATTGGGCAATTAATTTTTTCATCATTTTAACACTTTATTAATTATTCCACTTACAAATTATACGCTATTAACGAAAATAAAAAATGAAAAATAGGATCGCATTGAAAAAGGTCTACATTTAAAGTACATGTACTGCTATTCTTTGTGTTTTTACACCCTTCCTTGAATAAGTAAGCTTAAATCTATAATTTATGGCAAGTTAACATAGTCTAATGTTAAAAAAAATTCCTTCAATCAGTCTTAGTGCACAGTTTTTAAGAGTGTACGTCCACAAAGAGTAAACGATTTTATTTTTTTGCCGTACTCTCTTCGGAGACGGAAATTAAACTGTCACCAGAACGAAACAGAATTCATGCACAGATTGCAGACACAAAATTACATTTCCAACAGTTACGAAATAGAGTTAGATACATAATAATGTAAAACACATGTCGCTTGCTACAATATACGGTACATAATATTTATTAGTTTAACTAACCATTAATAAGCATTTGTACGTTTATACGATCTCCGTGATTCTCTACCGGTCCACACTATAAAAACGAGCTTCATTTAATTATTAACTTCTACCTAGTCAATTCCCCATAATTATTCACAACTATTCTTTATTTACTTGACACAGAAACAATTTACAATAAATGTACCAAGACACTCCATCTACGAACACATTAAGTAATGCTCCTTCTCACTCATTATATTTTGTCTGATGAATGTTCAGTTACGATTTTCACAAAGCTACAATATTCAAAAAATATCATCAAGGAAAAATAAAAACATGTCATGGACAAGTTGGTTCTTCCCACGCAACAACTTTAATAATAAAATGACTGAAATTTTTTACTGCTTTTATGCTTTCCTGGAGATTCTTTCATTTTTGTTTCAATGATAAAGTAAACATTAATTGAATTTCCGTAAAATAATTACAGTTGTGGTTTGGTATTGATTAAGAAATATGAAATGACACAAAATCAAACATCCAATCACTTAAAATTTAAGAACATTGTTTCTTTGCTGTACATTTTTAGAAGTTTTTTAAATGTCGATCATCTTTCCCGACATGACACCATCAAGCCTTTCCCTGACATCTGCAACCGTGATATCTCCCTCGTCAACGAGTTCTTCAATTTTTGCCAATATGCGCTTCGCTGTGAGGCCAAATTCGATTGTGAGTTTCTTCTTTTCACTCAGATCATCACCACCATTATCCTCCCATGCGCACCTTACTTCAGCGAACAACTCATCTTCATCATCGCATGAGAGATACAGGTTGCTCTTTGCCAGAGCAATGATCTCGGCCATCTTGTCAGTGTTCATCTGGTTCAACCTAAACTGGCGTGCAATCGTGGTGAACTTATTTCGAAGAATTGTAACTCTTAGATCATTGCTTCTTTTTCCTTTTTCGGGATCATCTATTATCATAACATCATCATCTTCTTCCACAATCATCTTTTTCGCAGCTGTACCATTTGCACTCTTCTTAGGAGACTTGTTGTTATTCGTCTTAGGTTCAAACTTCTTAATTTCTTTCTGTTTGGCGTTCAGGGCATCATAAAACTTACGTGCAACATCGCTCGCAACGGATTCCCTCGCTATTGGATCATCTTCGCCCATTACATATTTAAATGTCGTCTGAAATACAGTAAAATTAAGATATGTTAAGAGATAAGCCTTTATCTTGTAACTAAATTTGTGACTAAAGGTCTTTACACTCTTTAGTTACACTGGATCATTGCCACCACTAGCACATAAATAGCTAAAGTAACGAACGAATTTGTCTCTATAAAACTGAAATTAGAATGTTTACCTCAAATTTAGCAGCTGCAGCCACAGAATCCGCCAGTCTCGTCACTTTGTACTTTTTACATATTTTTTGAATTTCGGCATTGTACTCCTTCTTTATGGTATCCTACAAAGTACATTTATGTACAAGGTGTATAAGGTATTAACATTATTGTGCACAATTTCTTTCATGCTTTTCAAAAAAAATGTAGATAAATCATGAAACAAATTCTAAACTTCTTTTTTGTACGGCATACCTGTCTTTTACGGCATTTTTGCCCTGAAAAATTAGGGTGCCGCTCAAAACAGGTTCTACTGTATTTTCTTACAAAAAATTATTCCAGGATGTCGCATATTGTTTTTGTACTTTAAAACACACAAAAATCGATAAAAATCCTACTTTCTTGGCAGTTTAATATGACAACTGTGCAATTCGATTTAATTTTTTCACGTCAAATATCGCGTCCATAAATTAACCATATTGATCATTCAGAGTTTACTTACCCCTTCAGCGCGTGTTAATCGATTGCGCAATTCGGTCAGTTGTTTATTTATCTCAGTTAACTGTGCTTTCCCGTTTTTGAGTTTATTCCACAGCTTCATACCCTCTCTCTTCAGAACCTCTGCTCCTCTCATCTAAAGATGCAAAGATTGTTCATATTAATATCTTTTATGTGTCGTGTTTTGGGTTATCACACCCGAAATACTTTAGGAAAGAAATGCCTTTTACTGAAATTCTCTTTGATAATATTTTATCTCAATTTTAACTAAAATCACAAGCATGTTTACAACTCATAAACAACAAAGCAATATGGGCGCCACAAGGTGCACTTTCTACTGTTCACCTGCTTATATGACTCGACATGTTACAATTCGAAATAAATAAATAAATATCATGAAATCTTACCCTAATAATTGCGGGCATGCTACTCTTCTTGGAGGCCGTCGGTGACTTGGGTACATCACCAGAAGCGTGGATGTTCTGCAAGATCCATTTAATTGTAGTCTAAAATTGAATAATACGAACATTAAAGAAAATGCAAACGTTTCAATGTACAACTGTCAACATAATGGTTTATTGTTAAATCCATGACAGATGAATAATCCATTGTAAAATTATCGTAAAATGTATTGTTCACATCAAATGGCATTATGTTGGTTACTCACTTTGCATTAGAAATTATGCATAAAGTGCATGCCAAGCTACAAGAAATATTTAAAACTGCCTTCTCATGGCGAAGTTATACCAACCTCTAAGCGTTCTCGGGCTGTCAATATTCTTCCTTTATTCCCCTCAACCTGCTTCTTGTGGCTTTGCAGATCGCCCTGTGAACGAAATCACACAATTAGAAAAAATAATTCTCTCTTTCTGATGAAAATCTCAAATCTAATTGTTGGATTCATTGTAGATGTCGGTGGAGACAAACATCACTTTTGCTTGATTCCCTGAAACCTCAACAAAATTCGATTCTTTAACAACTTTTTTTTTTTTTTAGCAATTTCTTTATGATAAGCCGAATTTTTGTAAATGATAATATACCTTGAATCTGTTGGGAATCTTCTTCAACAGATCATTTTCAATCTTTTCGACCCTCCTCACGCCCATTGATGCAACTCCCATTTTTGCTTCTTTTGCGTACTCCCTTAGTTCCAGAATGCGCTGCTTTTCCTCCTACATTGTCAATGGCATAGGCATTTTTCCAACTAATTCATCCAAGGTACCGTAGTAAGTGACAGACAAAATACAGTTTTGACACAAATATCTTCTACTAAAATAATGTGACGTTTGAAAGGTTCTTGTTACTATACTCACTTGTGCAGAAGCCTGATCCATGAAACCGATAAGACTTGGAATGTCTTTGATTTTTCCCTCTGATGATCCTGATCGGGTCGCCATGCCCATGAGAGGTTGAACCGCCTTTTTACCCATCAGAGGTTGTACTCCCTTCTTTGTACCGGACTTCTCGTCCATGTCGTAGTCTATGTACTGGAAAGGATTCCTGTGCTGTGCCGGGTCCAAGGGAGAACCTGTGCAAGAACGAAAACAATTAGTATATCTAGTCACCTTAAACAGTACTCCGTAAATGTCTTGACTTGGCACATATGGGCAAAATATCAATTTTCGTTTATCAAAAATATTTAAACTGCACATTACATTCACCTAAATTTGAATCAAACGAAATATATAAATCCAGAAACTGTTTTTGTCTTTATCATTAAAGAATAGACTGTTTCAAAGTATACTAGGTAAGCGGGGTTTTTTTTTCTTTAACTTACGAATGAAAAATTGTCCAAAAGATGCGCAATCACTTTATCAAAATTTGGGGCGGGCGCCAAAACAGACATTCACGTTTATTTTTATTTTACTCAAATGAAGATCATAACCCGATTTCCAATGATATAGCAAAGATGGCATGGATTTTCTTTCCAATCGTCTTCACCAACGCCACATACGTACCATTTTTCAGAACCAGCTCTAAACAAGGAGATCTACGTACATCATTAGCAATTTTGCATTTGCCAAGCTGTGCAAAGGAACCAGATTGAATTGTAGACAATCACACCAAGCAAAGTTCTGATCAAAATCACGTCTTCTTGTCTGCACTGTTGGAGTAACGCTTTAACGGTGCAATACAACATACGTTTGACATTGTAACAATGATTTGCGTCACCATAAGCTGTGACTTCATTTGGGCAAAAAACATGATGTTTTAAATGTATCCATACTGCTAACTATGCTTTGTTAAGTGAATCAAAATGCAATTTGGCAATCTGAGGATGATAAGTTCCATAAAAATGCATAAAATTCAATGCCTTGAATATGGCAGTGCTTCATTTCCTCTTGAAAGTGAAAAATATCGCTGTTATATTAATCTAAATTTGCAATTATCAAACTACAATTTGCATAACAAAACAATCCTCCTATGTTGAAAAAAAAGTAAATTAATTGCAAAGAATTTTACACCAATTGAATCTGGAGTTGCTGTATGAATACTTCTTATCAATGGGAAGGCTAAGTGAGAAGTCAATATCCCACTTGTGTTCAGATTGAGATATAATTCCTTTGTCCCTTTAACTATAAATAACCATCAAAAGTATAGAAAATGCTTTCCTATCTTTAGCTACAAGCAAAAATCTGCATATATCCCCAGTTCAAATTAATGCATCATCTACACTTGGTCCCTGATAGCTGGAACTTGCTCAAGTGGGAAGTTCAGAAATTAGAATGTTTTCCTTTTATGTAACTCATATAAACTTTCATGCTTAAGTGGAAGATCTGGGTATCAAGAAGTCTTTTTTTTTTTCATTTTGTTCCTTCAGCTGGAAGTTTTGGCAGGATGGCACTCATGTCACTTTAGGACATTGAAAAATTTCTGTCAGAAAGTTTATTGACAATATTAGCCTAAACTTCCTATTCCTAAAAAAGGTGTCATTACAATGAAAGCATTACTACTTCCACATCTGGGTCTGAGTGTAATATTTTTAGAAAATAAGAGAAAAATATTCCAGTTTGTGATGTTTGCAAGTCACATCATTTTGAAGAGCTGAATCTGAAGCATGTCCATGGACTGCAAAATAGCTAGTTTTGTGGTGCTCAAGGAACAAAGGATCCAACTACTGTTGTAAAGTAAAACTAATTTCTAAAATCCACATTTGTGGGTTAGCGCTTTAATATAAACATTTAATGTTTATCCATTTTGTAAACAAATTTTAACATGTTATTAGGATAGGTATGGGATCTATCTTTCTTGTAACTCACATAATGAAACCTTCAACTTAATTGTAAAAATGGCCAGAAGTAACAACTCTATTTATTGTGTTTTTCAAAAAAAACCACTGCACACAAGATTTATATGCCTGTTCACAATATACAGTTTAGATACATGATTATTAATCAATTATCCAAAGAACTGTATATGATTTAAAAGTTAATGATCTTAAACGAAAAGAACCTACATTGTTTTGATGAAATTAAGACCAAATAATCCCCTGTAGACTGTCCCTGCATTGGGTGCCAGTTGTAACAAATCCATTTTACAGCATTGTTCATATCTTCTTTGATTGATGTTTCCACTATGTTAGGCACAAATGTCTTAAAAACAAAAACAGCCTGGATGGGTTGTAATCATGCTGAGGAAGTGTGAGGTCCTGGTAGCTCAGCTGGTAGAGCACTGGTCATGTAACCCAGGGGTCATGGGTTCGATCCCCACCTGGGGTCTCATACTTTTTCAGCACAAATAGGGTTGGTTGATGAATTATTTTCTCTTCATTGCAGCATACAGTGTGAGGAATATATGCATACTTCTTTATTTGTTTCTTTGTATGCACACATGCACCTAAATATATCAGGTTACAAGTGTTCCAAGATAGAGCTGCCTGAAAAAACACAGCCTGGATGGATTGTAATCATGCTGAGGAAGTGTGAAGTCCTGGTAGTTCAGCTGGTAGAGCACTGGTCATGTAACCCAGAGGCCATGGCTTCGATCCCAACCTGGGGTCTCATACTTTTTCAGCACAAATAGGGTTTATTCATGAATTAAATTTCTCTTCAAAATATTTTGAGTTTCCAAGGAAAATAACCATAGTTCTTGTCCATATATCCTTCAGACACCAATGTCCCAGCATTGGGCACCAGTAGTACAATTTTTTTAATTTGTTTCTCAGAGACCTCTTTGCTTGTTCACACCTTCACTCTTTACCCATGTTTTTAAATGCGATGTGATACTGGTAGCCTGCAAATGTCTATTCATAAAGTAGTATGTGTCTCAGTCACACATTAAGTAACTGCCAAAAAGCTCAATGTCAAAACACACCCTGCAAAAAAAAAAACCTTTTGCACTTTGTACATGTGCTGTAGATTACAAATTTTATCTTGTAATGAGACTGCCATTGGGTGTAGCACTGATAACGGGTTATTACTGAAAAAATTTCAGTTAATCAAAGAAATCCACTGACATGCAACATTGCAAGCTACTTGCAATATTTTTTGTTTTAACGGCAGTTTCAATTGGGTCTACTACTATTAGATTGGAATCGAATATCCAGTACTACACAAAGCAACACTTTGTTGCTATTGTATCTGAATTCAATCAGCTCTCCTCTTTACTTCATCCGACAGTGTAAAGGGCAACTTTCATTGTGTGTGGTCATTTCCTTATAGACTATTGGATATTTTTCCTCTGGTTATTCTTAAACACGTACAGCACACTCTTGTAAGTTATCGCCAACATATTTCTTAGCAGATAATAGCTACTATTGTCACATCCTTTTCAATAAACTCCATGGCATAATAAAAGCCAATTCTGTCAGATTAGGCTTTTTTTTATTTAATTGTTTGGATTACATTTCCCAGAGCACTTTGAAATCGGGATTTAAAAAAAACAAAAACAAACCTCATTTGGGGTTGAAACATGATGCATACAGCAAGATTTTTGCATCATAACCAGTTTTGTCAGGAGACAATTGAGAAATATTAAATATTTTATGGATACTTATGAACAGTTTGGCTTTCTTGGGACCAAGTTCAATTTTTATTTTTATTTTTTTTCCCGATCGCTACACTTTGAAAATCCTGAAAGTGCAATGTAATCCAAAAGATTAAAAAAAGAAGGCCTCATTGCCTTTGAAACTTCCCAACTTGCCGTTATTTTCATATGGGTATTAATTCCCTCAAAACATTTGTTGTAGGCTTCAACTCTAAGGATACTTTTCTTTGGAACAGTTTATTATTGTAAAGCATTTATTCTGGCCATGTTCTCTTGTAAATTCATATCTATCCGAGTGCATACTTACTCGTACGTCTTTTCTAATAAGGCCAAATTGTTCTGAAATCCTTTGTACTTACTGGAAGTACTTTGTTTATCAATACGCTGCTCGCATTGCTTATAGCTTGTCTGGCTGTAAATCTTTCAAACACTGCGTACTATCCAGACGAAGTTGCCCATTTCATTTTTTGCTTTGCAGCAAGTGTGCTGATACATGTTTTCAGCATTCCTCTCAAGGTGGTCATTTCTTAATAGAATTGACGCACTTGTACCTGGCATCTCTTCCCTCCACAGTTCATTTGAACATCCATCTATCCGAGACTTCATCTCAGTCTCAATTCTCACAATACTTACCACCGGGCAATTTATCCATCAGATAGTGCCTTGCGTAGGTACAGATAACTTGCAGGTGACAGGTCAGATTCCTGGAGGGACTCAGCGGTCTCCCGGCCATCCTCTCTATGTCTCGGGCTGTCTCCTGAAATCTTCCGTGAACTACGTCATAATAAATCGGTGGAACGCCCTGAAATATTCAAAAAGTGTCCTGCGATGTATGGGGGAATTCGAACAGGCTTATCATCCCTTCTTGAATTCCTAAGCTTGTGTGCTTGTACTCGTGTACTGTAAACACTGGTCAAAGCTTAAAGCAACACAAAGCAGTCAGCTTTGTTTTGTTGCTAAAGAGTTTTGCTGCTCCCATTCTCCTGCATTTTGCAAAATTTTCTTCAAAAGTCATCTTCTGTACTCCAACCTACAATGGATGAAGTGTTATTTTCCTGTCCTGGTTGATGTTGGTGTCCCATTTGTCGTGTACTTACCTGCAATCTCAAGTTTTTCATCGGCATGTACCTGAAATAGACAAATTTTCCCGTCCCCAACTGTCTCATGATCAGCTAGTGACAAACTAGTGACCTCATTATTCCTGTCCCTCAATTACGTCGACAGCAGTCGTCTCCTTTATCCCTTCCCCGTTTTATCTTACAGTCTTGGTCTGCTCTCGTGTTCAGGTGCAAATCTTTGAAACATTGTTTCAATTTTCATAGGCGTTAGGGCTGCCTTAAAAAGACAACGTTGAACTTTTTCATAACAATGTATCTTGTAAACTTACAATACTTGAGGCATCAGCAAACTATTCGCGTGAACCTAATCAGTCTATCACGCATAGTGAAGACTATATTGATGCCCACAACAAAACACCTGTGAGTTCAAATCCGGCAGATGTACCCTGGATCTGCCTGTATTCGCCCCCCCACCCACCCACCCAAAGGACCGTACAGGACCTATTATGTCCCCCTCCCAAAGTAGGGCAAAGGCAGACCAGTGGCAGGGCAGGGAAAGAATACTCTAATTACTTCCTTGTTTAGGTACCTGCTTTGAACTCCAGGAAAAAAAACTATTGTCCTTAGAAGCATAAATAATTAGCAAAAACCAAAGAAACACAGCTTGTTTAATTAAGCTTCATTATGAAATGAAGACAGGACAACTTACAATAACATGTGTTACATGTGGCAACTTGTTGGGTTGACCAAACACATGTAGATGGTATTTTCATGGTTATTATGAATTTATACCTTGCTTCAAGGCCCAGGGTCACAATTATGCTTCATTGTGAAGCAATCTATGAACTATGTTTGGATGAAGTAAGATGCATTTCTTCATGGACACATGTTCAAATATTGATGAGAAACTAACAGACCCATTTATTAATATTTGCATATTAATAGCAGCACTAAAACTTATTTTCAGTCTTTTTGGCCAATAAATTGGTTGTTTATTCAAATTGTAACATGAATGGGGCATTGAACTTTCCATGTTCACAATGTCCAGTCATTTTTAATTTTTTGAAGTGATACCAAAATTAATTTTCTAGTATACAGTGCTATATGAATAACAAAAACCAAAAACTCACCAATGAAGGGTTAATACATGTGACATTAATATTCTGCAGAAGATCCTAAAATACAGAGGATCCTTACATGTTGAATAAAAATATCCCTTAACTTGACCATTGTGTGTGACCTTGACTTTGTTTGACCTTGACTATGACCTCCATTAGACATATGACTTCATGATTTGCCCTTGAATTAAGTTTTAATTACAGTGTGAATACTGATTGCCATGGATCTTAAGTGGTAATTTACTGGAACTTCATTTTAGTTATCATAAGAGCATATCCAACAATGCAGAAGTCTTCATCTGGTAAGTGGTCAGGACTGGTGATACATGAGATTTGAAATAAACTGATTAGGAGGTATTTCCAGGTGCAGGGATGATGTCACCTCATTGTTTTACACATTTTGATTTAAACAGGAAAAATTCAAGCCCAGGACTTTTTACAGTCCAAAAATACATCAAAAGTAGTCCCAAGGCAATATTGATCTCCAACAATAAAAATATGGCTGTCAAATTCAAAACTGCATAAGTAGGGAACACAATCATATGCCTATCATTAGGGGTACAGAAAAAGACAAAGTGTTGCCATTGTTGTAAAAATGTGTAGGATGTGAAACTTTTAATAAATAATTGTGTATTCTGCAGAATGACACAATGACAATCATGACTGAAGTAATACATTGGTCAATAATTTTAAGTGTCTATCCCTCAGCTTCCTTTTCTGTTTTTGCCCCAAATAGGCTACAAGAAAACTTCAACAGGATTTTATCATTTCAACTAACAGCAACAACATCTTACTTACAGCAACAACATCTTTATAAAAAGGAAGTTTACTGAATTAAGTTTGCCAAGATTTTGGTCACTGTCTGCACTGTGATAATTGTAGATTGGGAATTCATTAAAAATGACTTTCCTGATCAGAAAAAATATTTCCAACTTGAGATGGAGCAAGTGCATATTTACCCTGTTTTCTGATAAGCATAAAATATATTAACAACAATCAGAAATTTCCAGATGGGCAGGTTACAAAAATAAAGGTAACAATACCAAATAATGGAAATGGATGTCAGGAGTACTACAGTGACAAATACTTTAAGCAGCTTAACTGTAGTACACAATAGGCTTATCTATCCTAGCTTATAATTATGGTCTGTGATCAGTTTTTTTCCCTGGTTGAGTTTTCCATTCATGAAAATGTGACCAATGACCACAGTACTTTGTACAGTAACAAAAAGACAGATTTTATGAGTCCCTAGCTATCAACAGCTTCAGAGCTCTGATAATTGTGCTGATTATGGTTATTCTTAACTATCTTACATGGTACAATAATATAGAAAATGTGAATTAATTTTTCCCACTATTCATCTCTTGCTGCAGATGGCACTTTGTACATGTACAGTTTCAGTACAATCAGTAAGTTCACAACATTCAATTCTTATTTTTACACTCTGTCTTGAACTTTTAACCACTTCCTCTCCAAATGCTGACAACTGATGTTTGGCATCTCACATAATCAAGTCTTGCCATAAACCAACTGTTTAAAACCCTTCCACAATCCTGGCCTCAACATAAACTCTGTCAAATCCCACCCACTCTTGGTATTTTTAGCAGCCTGCACTGGCAGCTATTAATGGATAAATCAAATCTTGCTCAAAGAAGTACCATTTCAACTCCTCAAATATCCCTCCATGGCATATTCGTCAAAAGTGAAACTAAAAATTTTCAATGTACTTACCTTTAAATTTTGGCCTAAAATCTAAAATAAAATCTTTCAATTCGATCATAACAAACACCAATAAAATCATTAACGGTTAAGTGTGAGAACAGTAAACTACATTCTAGGTAATTCTTGTTGAAATCTACTTTATCTGTGTTGCACCCATGCAGGTTAATCAGCAGAAATGCCACCAAGTAGAATGTTACAATTTTAACACTGTCTAAATTCTACTCATCTTCTTTACACAATATATTCTACTTTCAAAGGATTCACCACCACTGTGAATATCAATTGTAACATCTATATAATTTAACTTTCACACCAAAATCAAATTGTTTCCGTATTAAATTAGTACAGCCACTTGTACTCCCATTGAGTCCTGCCTAAGTTCTCACTACTGAAAGTAATAACAAGCTCACTAATTCACTGGGACACAAGGCCTCCGAAACTTGTTATTTGTCACTTACGTTCTTGATCCTTGCGATCATCATCTTGACCTCTTGGTCCAGCAATTGTCCCTTCTTCCTCTTGTTCAGGACAAAGGCGATCTCCGCGATCATCCAGTGCAGGCGCGTGTTGATGCTTCTCTCAGTGGCATGTTGCTTCTCCAGTACGGGGAAGATTGGGATGTCGGGGGTCGGTTCCTCTGGGTCAGTTGGCTTGGGCTGAGGCTTCAGCACATCTGTATCAATACAAGTTTACTTAAATGAAATGTTCAACTTCTGGCAAGTTACAAGCTGTATAAAAATAGGTCCAGAAGGACCTGACCTCATTTGGCATTATCATAAACTAAGGCACAATACATGTATTGCATAGACACAAATGAAGTGTCCAAGATCACATCTCAAATGAGTGCTCATTGAAAAAAACCCACAAATATGGCTGCCAAACTGGAAATGCACGTGATCTAAACACAATTTTTTTATCAAATAAAGAGGGTATTCAGTTGCATAAGACTGCAAAATATGAAGTCTGTATCATTAACTGTGTGTCTAGGAGTAAAGGTCAAAAGAAAAAAAATATATTTGGCTGCCAATTTGAGAATAAGTCACAGTAATATAATTTTTGCTGGGCTTTGAGATAGGACAAAGGTACATACACTCCTCCCCGCTTATATCGATATCGCTTATATCGATATTTTTTCCGCGCCAAATTTCTTCCATTGACCCCAATGTTAATTGTTCCGCTTATATCGATATT
>JBCAUI010332183.1:0-28823 GCA_038406195.1 Haplosyllis anthogorgicola | reverse complement strand
ACTCAACTGTCAAAATTCAAAATTCAACCTTGACCTTGAACTGCAATTTTTTACACCATAAATAATGCCTTTAAACATCCAGCATTTTTTTACAGTATATTTATGACTTATTCATAATATTTGCAAGCATCTACATTGATTTGGTGGCCCACAAACCAATAATTTGACACCTGTCAAAAAGTCTTTCAAGGGTGTTTTCTTCCCTCAAAAGTGATCCCCACAATTGAAGATCTGGTAGTGTGGGTTAGATCCTCTAATCCTCATCGCCAATAAAGTAAATATTACCTACTTACTTTAGGAAACAATCTCTCGGTATTACGTCTTATCACATCGGTATCGGCATTTAAACTGGCGGGTCCGGGTACTTTAGGAAAGGGTGCAAAATCATCTACCCGTCTACACTACAATAATATGGGAGCGAGTGATAATAGGGAAAAATGAGACGTTTGGAGAAATTGGCTTTTGCAAGCTAAACTTTGCGCAGCGCTTGTAGTATTTATAAAGTTATGTTGCTTGGCTTTTACGAACAGGCATTTTCTGCACTATTTGGCGTGTGTTACAGAATGTGACAGCTGTTTACAGACTCAAGACGCCGCGCGGAGAAAATAACAGACACGGATTGTACAGATAAACTGCAGCCAATCAGGGCTCAGACAGAATTTGAAAGGCATTGTGGGATTGTAAACAACCAACACTCCATTCCTGACATAAAAAAAATTAAACGAAGGAAAATAAACAGCGTTTTCTCCACATTCAAGAACTGAAACTGAAATATTTTCGTAACAGAAAGAAACATAAAGTGGAAGAGAAACAGATTAGCAACGCTGCAAGGTAAGTTGCATTCAAGTATTGCTGAAAAATGGTCCGAGATTTTGCAGCCATCTCTGGAATTTTTTGCTTGCAAATCCGCCCTGTTTGTTTGGATTATGATTTTTTTTTTTTTTCAAATACACCTAAGGGACATTAGAGATCAACTCTTTGCCACAAAAATACAACTGAAATCCACTAAAATATGTAAATATGCAAAGTTATTGGAAATGTAGTGAATTTGTGGCATGAAATTAATGCTCGCTTTATTAGCCTAGGCCATGGGCTTTGTCTTGCATCCATTTTGACAGTTGCTCGGCAAATTCTCACCTCAGATAATTATGTTTAGGGCAATCGATACATGGTATGTGGGAAGGATATATATATGTATGTAGATCTATTGCCTCCTGAATCAAGGTGCATTTAAGTAGACTAATAGAAAAAAATCCTTGTGGGTATTTGTGCTGAGAAATGGAGGGACGCTGTGATCAACTTGGAACTCGGCGGACGATCAGCTGTAACTTGACCTTGCAACATATGAACGACCCAGTTTTTGTACTGCATTTAGTATTCGTAAACCTGTAAATAAAGTTCTTGCCAATTCGACAGAAACAGATCTTCTTCTATGTTCAGATAGTAATATTAACTGTGTAGACTTTTTTTTTATTGAGTGCTGGGAATAGATTAGGCTACAGTATACAGAACAGGTCGAGCAGAAGTTGGTTCAGCAGTAGTGTATCATGCAGACTTCGCATGATCACTGTTAGGCCTAGTAACCAGTGTTAGATTTGTAATAAGTTGAACTTCGCTACGCAAGGTTAAATGTGAGAACAGTTACGTGTTTGGCGCCACAATAAGTGCACGTTCACTGGGTGCACTGGCCAGTTTAAGGTTCATCAAGCAACTTCTAATAATAATCAAAATAACAAAGAAAAAAGTGTAAATGGATCTTGGTAAATAAAAACAAAATTGCAAACCAACTACGAATGATAATGTACTGAAAAATTTCCATCAGTGAAGTGGGCGTGTACTGATGGTCGTATGCATGTACATGTACACACGTATGTTGTCTTTCTTAAAGGTGAACCATTGAATGCACAATTGCCACGGTCACACCTGGATTGGTATGTTCCTAAGCAACTTCATACTGTCACGGTCATAAGCGAAAAGGAAATAGGATATTGCTCATTATTTATGCCAGGCACGAATCAGTATGTTCTTTATTTAGTGCTGATGTGTACAAGTCTAGTGTTGTTTACAATCTTCACTTTTTGTCTTTGCAAACAGATCTCTCACTGTTGCTCTCCATATTTATGGATCTATATTAATATGAAAGTTTCGCATCCAAGATCATAAACCACAGCATAAACATTTGCTGACAGTCAAACCATAACCATAGATTACTATTATATTACCGTATATGGAAATGTGTGTCTATCATTTTGAAATACCAAAGTGGTGTTGTGAAATTCCCTGCAATGCAGATACATTTAGCTTCAAATTGCGCAATACCCGTATTTTAATCTCGCACAGTTTTTTTAACACCGTCAGTATAATTCTAGAAATGCAAATTTATACAACTTTTATTTGAACCCTCTAGATTATATAAAGGTGAGTAGCGGTTAATGCGCGGTCATTGTTTTGACTGTTGTCCAGAACAGGAATACCAGTACTGCAGTGCAATCCGTTTCTACACACAATTCTTTCTGACCAGGGCTTTTTCTCAGAGACTGCAGGTTAAAGAGCATTTTGTCTATATGCACATTAAAAAACAAAACAAAAAAAAACCAAAACAAACCCCCCCCAAACAACAACAACAACAACAATAACAACAATAAAAAGCACAGATTGATTAAGAAAAGGAGTACATGTCTCGAACTGGTACAGTCTTTTGGTGATCAGTAGGTTTGATTTATTATTTATAATTCATTTCAGCACGATTATGAATTATAAAAGAAGACTAGAATTTTGTAATACGACATGAAGTGACAAAAGAAATAAAAGTACTGTTTTTGGTCATCTCTGGTCTGCATGTACATGTAGCAACAAAGTGTAGAATTCTTATCAGATCAAGTATTTGTTAAATCACTATTTATTGTATTAATTGCAATAAAATATCAAGTTACGGGCCACTTGATAAAAGTCGAATTTCAAAGGTCAAGCATATTCATTTCGAAAACTGTAACAAATTGCGTGCTTAATATGTATCATATGTGAGTTTCTTAATTTTATTTTATACGATTTGACTGTTTATCTAGTACTAGGCCAGCATTATACAGCACTTTAGTAGGTGATTTCGCAACATTTAAAAATATAACAATACCGGTAAAGGTAAATAGATTTATTTTAGAGAGCTGGTGGATTTTTGTATGCAGCATGCAATGCATCTTTCGTGCTTATGTCAATTGCACCGAAGCGGACAGTTAGTGTCCAGATATTGATTTCTGCATAAGGTGCAACCTCCCTCGCACAAAAGTTGTAGATATCGGTCGTTGCTAAGCAGATGTTAGCTTGTTGTTAGGATACAGATTTGGCTTATGCAAGGTACCTGAAGTTTCAATGTTGACAAAATAATACAAATACAAAAAAAACCATCAGGACAGGCCTGAAAAAAACCGCTTGAAAGTTCGGAAAGTGAAACCATAACTGCAGAGATTTCCAGTTCTGCAGTTTCATTAAAATATCGACAGAAGGAAGTGGGCGTTTCCTCTCATCTTACGTGTAACGTGGCGGTTGGCATTGTTACGGTGTACATGTATGGATTGTCCCAGTGCATAATGTGATAACCGTTGTAATGTATTGAATACATTTGAGGCATGTTAAATCTACGGGAGTGCAATGAATACAGGCGCAGTTCGCCTGAACCTCGGTTCACCTTGCCAATCGTTGCTATGCCCACATAAGTTGAAACCGAGCCAAAATCTATGCTGGTCTATTTAAGCCTAAATTGCGATGCTTTTCCATCCACGAGTTTACTGTCGAATATTTTCACGAAAAATATTCGCTGAATTTAAGGTTCTCGTGATAATTAAGAGAAAGTTACATTAAATTCAAAGGATTCGTGTAAAATTGCTATTTGTATTCATTCTAATACTAATTTCAATCTTGGTATATTGTCTTATGCTGAAATAAGTTAGCAGTGGTACAGTACTTAACATTAAAGGTTCATATTTTCGAAAAAGGCACTAATTTATCCTAACTACTTTTAACATAACCATATCCACTCTTACACAAAGAAAAACAGTTGATTATGTTGGCTGGGCGCCAAAAATATTCGTGATGGCCTCCTACACTTGCCCTCCTCCAATTTACATCGCAAGTCCAATTCACTGTGTGTAAATTACCGAATACATTATGCACGGAAATTAAATACTTAATGTTTGGTCTGTAGTTGTGACATTAAGGCAATTTTATCTCATTTCAGGAAAAAGCCACAAACGAACAACGTAAGAAGAACTACAAAACAAAGAGTAAAGAAGAACTAAAATAAAAAAAGACAAAAAAGAAACAGCCCGCCAAGAAAGCTACAGGAATACATACAATCGACTTAACGTACCCATCAAGATGCTTAGCGGAATTGCCAGCTATTTCTTTGGTGCTAGTGAAGAAACGGAGGACCAACAACAACAACAGCAACAACAACAAGAGAAACAACCACTTGAACCACGTCTGCAAACTCGATATGCTGATGACAACTGTGACTGGATCATTGTTGAACAATCTTCGAGTTAGTATAACGTTTAGTTTAATTTTATAGTTTCTGTGCTTATGTGAAGTACATGTATCAGTAGACTTTCTTTTTAAAGAGGCAATCTTGGTATTATAGAATGCATGACTCTGGAATTCGGAAACTGTAACTGATAATTATTCATTATGATGTTTTTGTGTAAACATACTTTGCTGTATTATTATGAGTTGTAAGTCGCTTTGGTTAAAACCTGTTCGATTATTTCATCTTCATATGGCTAATTATTCTTTCTTTTGCACAGCTTTTTGCCAAATATCAAGCCGGGACCTCTTCAGAAAAATAATGCACTACACAAAGCAGTCTTACCCTTTCAAATGTAGCTTTAGACTTCTCAATTGCTTTTTTCGCCTAGCATCTGTGTTAATATTGCATAAACGGCGGTGATAAATTGCTATTTATATTACACGCACATTATACTCCCATTGAAATTCCAACATGAACTCAATAACTGTGTTGACAAGTCTACAGCACGCTGTTCGTACACACCCACCCCGTAGCATTAATGCTTATTGTCTTTCTCTTTGCATGTTTAGCTATCTTTGCAAATGGAAGTACAGTCAAGTAGCTTTGTGAATGAGTGAATGAATGAGTAAGATGTACGACGAATGCATGCTTAACTGATGGATAGAGAAGAAGAGGAGAAGCATCGTTTTAACTAACACAACGGTTATGATTTCTTTCCAGAGAGCAGAGAAGGCAGCCCTGATAGGGGAACTCCTATCAGCCCAGACGGGACCAACCCCCTCGTACCAGCTAGTCCTCCGAGTCACCATGACTCGAGTGACTCCAGCAGTGACATTAGTACCTTGCCGGATATGGCATGCTCTGGTGAGAGCTGGTTAGTTACACCACCCCCTTGTTTTACTGCAGGAGGTCGTTCAGAAGAGAGAGTCGAGGCCAGTCCGATGGAGAACCTGCTTATCGAACATCCCAGCATGTCAGTGTATGGACCAAGAGGTAGAAACTCAAGTACTGGAGTCGAAAGTGACATGTCTGAGTCTTCCAATGACAATGATACGGCAGCAGGTCCTGACCGAACACCCCAGACCCGAGCTGTTCATCGTTGCGCACCGCCACGCAGACCCCGGGCGGTCGCCCAGCGTGCAGGTCTCATAGCCCACGTCCAGTCCGTCAAGGCCGTGCAGCGGGCCACGCAGCAGAAGGAAAGACGTCAGATGACGCGTAACCACCTGCAACGAAGCAACCGTGTTCACGAAACCCAGTCTCGTAACAAGCACCAGCGACGCAAGGACTTCATGTTGCGTCCCTCAGGCCGCAGCAACGACAGAAGGTGCTAGATTCTTTAATCTCAGGTTTTATCATCTCATAAGTCATCTATCTATATATATATATATACACACACACGGAACCAACATCTTGTTTCATCAAATGAAACACAACATTGTCCTCCGACTACGATTTATGGATTACGATTTGATATCAGGTTTGCTATGGACTTGGTGCAGCACCAAGAGTTACAGACAGGGTATGCGTACCATTATACGTCCCCGTGTCTTAACTTAGGATACTTTTAATAAATTTCATTAGATACTTGTGCTTGAAAACACTTGGTTCTCTTAAGTAGAAAGAAAACCAAGAGCAAGAAAGTTGTTATACATCTGCCTATTTGTTGTATTTTATATTGAAAATTAGATGTTTCATGTTTATGTAGATGAATGCAAGTGTGAGCATTTTGTAACTGACCAATTCTGTACAATTTATGTCTAACTAAGTGCTATACATGTTTCAGAGAATTTATTTCAAAATGAAATATATTTGTATGTACGTATGTAACAAGCTTGCCATAAGACAGCACAAAAGGGCATATCACTTAAGCGTACATGGTACAAACATTCAGCATGTACGTGTAGAAAATAACACGAAAACACAAAAAGGAGATAATGGATCTCAATACAAAGTATAAAAAGGATGATGTATGAATGATGTGAGATACCTGTAAATAATCAAAACAGCAAAAGCAAAAGAAGACAAAGAACAATGTACCAATGCAGATAAAATATTTACATGCAATACAGATTCATTCACTAAAAATTAACAACTTGATGAAACATTGTATTAAATATTGAACAAAAACTTAATAAGATATCAGGGTAATAAATTTCCATGCCTTAAAAATATTATTTGTTGACAGTATGGTAAATAATTACTGCCATAGAATTACGCCTGCAGTGTATGTGTGTATTCGATTTCATCATCATAATTCCACCATCAATTACAAATGTATTATGCCAGACATAATATGTCAGCATGAATATGAACATCATGAACAGCACGAAACAGCTAACAGTTATTGCTTACGTCCGAATGCACCGGTGAAAATACTTTTGACATTTTCATAGTCTAATAATTTATTGAAACTTGTTGATGTAAATATAACCAGCTTGAAATAAAATGAAATCCTGTTGAATTTCTGGAATTTATGACGAATAGGCGAAGAATACAAACGTATAGAAACTGTTATGCCATAGCTTTTGTTTCCTGCAATAGTTGTTGTTGTCTGTTTTATTTCCGTTTTAAATTCCTCAGGCCGGTTCAAAATGCAGATGGGAACATTCATGAAATGCATTAAAAAATGGGGTAAATAATATCATAATGTGAAAATAATGAAGCGTGGAGAGTACTATTGAGTGCAGTTTTTTTTTTAATGCTAAAAGCACAAATTTTACTGGTAGTCAGTATTTGTTACTGCACTTAACTGTTTATCTGATTTTAAGAAACTTTTATGTGGAGCAAGTGAGAAGAAATGTACTCAAATAAATGTGAACATTGTATGAATTCTGAAATAAAGAAACCCCATGTCAAATGTTAATACTGCCTTACTTTTTTAAATCTTGTAAATACGTAGGACCAGCTTTGAAACTTTTTTGAGCGACGACCTGTCTTTTATGACAGTTTTTTTTTTCTTGAAATTTATTAGTATTCATGTAGACATACATGTATTTACCAGCAAACATAAACCTAACACATAAAAACCTGAAGAAGCATTGTGATATTTCGAAATTTGAAAAAAAAACCCAACAAAACGATTTGTATTGCTAAGTAAGATTTGTGATGACAGAATGATCTAATACATCCACGTGCATTTGTTTATTTACATCCTGACAAACTTACTTCAAAGAAATTATTGCGCAAGAGAAAAATAAGAAAGGCTGAAGTTTAAAACTAATGGAAAATTAAAAACCTAACCAAATTTAATTACTCTTTATGAATAAATGTACAAATCAAATTTCTTTATTCATGTAACAAAATTTTATTCCTACAATAGGTGATCCATCAAGTGGAACTATTTTCTTTGTGACATTATCTCAATGGTTGCAATAGGGATCGATGAAAATTGTGCAATTCAACGAGAAACAGAGATTCCGTGTTCTAGACGATTCACGAATTCGTAAAATAGGTTTCACAACGTTATGAAGCAATTTCACTGTATAAAAGACGGCTTGAAAGAGTAATTTACCAATGTCATAGTAGAAATCTAGTCGAACAGAACAATTTGATACATTGGTATTTATCTAAAAAAATACCAGTGCCACAGCTTACATGAACAATCAGTTGTAATATATTGTTAGCTAAATTATAAAAGAAACTGAAAGTAGAAATGCCAGCGAGAGGAGGATTTAGAGGAAGGGGTCGTGGAGCCATGAGGGGGGTCGCCAGGGGTAGAGGCAGGGGAGGAATGGGTAGAGGAAGGGGCCGAGGTGCATTTGGACGAGGTAGAGGAGGCAGAGGTGGACACATGGCCCAAGAGGAAGCCCGAGATAACTTCATGGACTGGGAAACTAGTGCTGCAGATAAAACTGTTACACAAGATGACATCAAGTATGACATAAACGCCGACGTGACACCACTGTTCGTTGGAACTGCAAGTTTTGATGAGCACTACAAGGCTCAGGCTGAAAACCGATCCAGATACGCAGCAGCCATATCAGCCCTGGAGAGCAATGGGGTGGACCTATCACAAAGTAAGCATTGCTAATTACAGTCGTTTGAAGAATAAAGATCGACTGACTCTCTGACCAACTTTATATCTAATTTACCCGCCACAACCTCGAGTCCTTTCCAACACAGAAACTATTGTGCACAGTTTTCAGAAAATTTCTGTTATGTTGGATATATTACTGTCATTTAAAACCTTTTACACTGCTACTGCTTTATATGATTCTGTAATCATTTTCAGTTGAGTACAGTCTCACAATCCATTATCTTGTAGCTATTTGCTAAATAATTAAGTCTCAGAACAAAAGTATACAATAACGTTGTTTTATTTCATTTCTAGACGCCAAGATCCGGGGATTGGCTGCAGCCTGGGCCCACGCTGACAATGACTTGGCCAGTTTTGTGCTGTCCTACAAGAATAGCTGGGGAATGGTTGAAGTGCTGAAGGCCCTAACGCTCCTTGATGCAGGGCGCAAAATTCGTCGTCTTGAAAAGACGATGAAAAGACTTCAGATGTCTGGACACAAGTTAAACGCAAAGCAGCTGGGAAAATTCAAGTCAAATGTTGACAATTTGGCTGCTTTAAAGCCAGCTGTAAGTACTCACAATTGTTTATGGAGTTATTAAAACTTACGAAGTACCTGTAAATGTAATTTTGTTACACTGACGTAATATTTGTATTTTGGTTGACCGATACGTTTCCGAAATATTTGTAAGCCATTGTAAATTTCATTCTCTTATTTTAGCACGGATCCGCCACTGGTGCAATCTGTAAACACATCAGGGACTGGGTGAGAGAATTCACTACAGATGAGCTTGAATTCTTCGCTTTACATATGCCAAGGGAACCATGGCAGAGACTGGCTGACATATGTCACTTTAACCCAACCAAAGTAAGTTTGGAAACCACATAGTAATTTTTAGATGATTTCGCGCACAAGTGCATGGTCAAATTTTACTCTGCCACAGTAGAAATATATGTAATTCTAAGTACGAATAATAATATCCATTTGCCTACAAGTATCATTGATATCTATTTTAGGATTTTCCAAACCTCCCATGGTTTCTGCCGTATTGCTTTGGTGCAAGTGCTCCAGAGGACAGCATGGTGAATCGGTGCAAGGATCTCAGTGTATCCAACATGAATGATCTCATCAAGGAATTTGACATTCCATACAGTCATCTAAAGAAGTACAAGGCTTCATTACATCCAGAATCCAAAGCTAGATTGGCCGGATACTCACCGATTGATCAGATTCTATGGTACGATTTTAAATTTCGTATGTATTTTAATGAAATAATTTGTGATGCACTGGATGGCATTTAAAACTGCACAATGTTTAATTATTGTTTGCATTGTCATTTCATATGTTGTATTCATTTGTAGGTGGTACGAAGATCTTATGAGTCCCGAAGTAGACCAGACACTGTGCGTGAGATTGGAAAATAAAGACTGTGATATCAAATTACCTAATGGTAAACTAATGGAGAGGCTGCTGACGTTCAAAGTAAGTTTCTGCTATTTAAAATGTGACTTATATCAATCAATCCGAAACAAGCAAGCAAAACAATAATTAAATTCAGCAGTAAACGGTAATACTAGTATGAGAGTTGACAGAAATTGGTCATTCATACGAGTTGAGTGTTTTCATGACATGCTAACAAACTATTCTTATTTTTAGATGATTAGGGAGGACATATCTCTCAGCAACGTAGAATGGGAGTGGAATGAAGAAGCTGAGACGTTGACTAAGAGAGAGAGAAAACCTGATCCGAACAAGGTGAGCTTCTTCCCAAAACTGCTGCCTATAGCACAGGAAAGGCTACAGAATATCAGGTTAGTCTGCTGATCATACTTAGTAAATACAATATCAAAATAGTGCCAAAGAACAAAGAATCTTTTGTAATATCGCACAAATTGTATTTACAAGAAGACAATAATTAACAATATGAATATTTCTATTTTACAGTTTGCCTTTGGAGTCTCCAATAGTTGTGATGGGGGACAGATCAGGGTCCATGGATATTGCCATCAGGACCAGCACCATCATAGCCAGCTTACTAACCGCCATCACCAACGCTCGTTTGGTCTTCTTCAACACACTGAATATGGAACCCGAGCACATGCCGAGCAACATAGAAGAAGTGTTGGAGATGGCTGTTAGTATCGAGGCTGATGCGGCAACCTCACCAGCGGCCAGTCTGTATCCCTTCTACGAGAAAAAAGAGGTCGTTAAGACGTTTATCATTGTAACTGATGAGGAGGAAAACGAACCGTTCAAGGGATACAAGTAAGTATTTTCATGTACAATTTTCGAACACTGACAATCTGTACAATTTGGAGTTTTGCTACATTCAAAGCATACTTTTGTGCTGTATGTAATGCGGTCATACTAACGCTGTCTATCCTCCAATTATAATTTACTTGTATATTTCAGTTTCTTGGACTTGTACAAGAAGTATTATGCTGAAGTTCACCCAGCACACCTGGTATTCGTATCCTTCTTGCCAGATCAGCATTCACCAGGGAAGATGGTGACTGAACTGAAACAGGCGGGATTTTCACCTGTACAGTTCAAATTTTATGCCAGTAAACCAGACCTGACCAAGCTTGACAAACTGTTTGGATTACTGTCATCCAGGACTGGCTCATTTGAGGATCAACTCACAGAGTTGGAATCTCGTATCAAATCTCAGGGTTTGAAATCGCTCGTTCAGGAGAATAAGACAAAATAGATTGAAATTTCCCGACTTGCGTCATTTATGTGATATTATGTGTATACTTTATCACATACTCCTGTCATTTACCGATGTGCTTTGAGAAACGTGCTCACAAACTATTTAAGCAACGTTGTTGTCTAGTCTGAAATACATATACATACCAGCTGTACATGTGTATAAATGTGCATAATAATATTATTCACCTATTGCAACACTTAACAAATGTTATTTAGAATGCCATGTTCAAATGTATAAATGTAAATTTACATAAACTCTAAACTGTAATACAAGTATTTGTATTCCACACGATTGAATGTGGTAATGTAAAACATACACGTATATTCCAATGCTATGATCAAACGAATACTGATGCTACTGTTGTTAAAGTTGCATTGAAATAAAGTTAACACGTTTGTTACAAAATTCTGGATTTTCCTACGTTTTGTTTCGTAAATACATGTGCATGCGTATTAAAGATGTAAATGTACACCAAATGTACAGTGAGCACAGATTCAGAAGCCGATCTCCTTTTGCTTAAGCAAAGTTCAGTACGATTTCTAACGATGTACATGAGTGACTAACTGACTAACTTACCTAAGGAATTGAAATAGCAAATGATCGAATATAACATTTGATGGTACGATGACTGATGACTGATGATAGTGATAATGATAGTGTGTCATCAAATGCTTGAGAAATGACTTGAAACACCAGTACACGTGCCGCGTCCTATTTTCTTACCATACCAACCCCCATAAACCTTTCACATCAGCACCAGATAACAGTGTCCTATATTTTTCACTTGGTTCAACAATACCCCATTCTTATCTGGCTGCCTTGCTAATTGGTGATGGGTAACACCTGGTAACACCTGCTGTGTCTACTAAACCCATCACTCAAATGGCATCCAGATTAGATCCCATATAAAAGCCTCCTCTCTGCTGCAAGTGAGCAGACCTGGACAGAGCACTTAAAGGGGAACTAGTGTGGCTGTGGTCTTGGATGGTTAATCCTTTAGGAACTAAAGAATGAGAGTGGTGCACCTGGACTTTACATTATAGGACTTATTATTGGGAACACTTTACAACGTATTTACCTACATGGTTGATGTAGCTGCCAAATGCATCTACGCATTTGAACTTTTATTTTTACACAAAGGAACTTTTGAACACAGGAGCAGGCAGGACATTTACACCTGCAGAGGAGAGCGAAGTTCGACTTACCCCTTTTTACAAAGTGCTCTGTCACCTATATACTTGTTAGTGGAAATTATTTACCAGAACTAGAAGTTAAAGCTGTCAAAGACACCTGTGATTTTACACATTGTATCGTGTTATATACACATGTACATTATACATCAATAATTAAACCATAATAAAGGAATTTATAAACAGTACTACAACTCGTTAATTTCTCTACACACAACGAATCTGGTACTGACGCTCAGTTTCAGCAAGAACACGCGTCACACGTAACAGAAGAACAATTTGAAATAATGTTCTCTTAAACTATCAATTTGTAACTGAAAACATTTCTTTACAAGTGAATATGAAACAAGAAGTACATTTTTGATTCAGTCTTTTATTTATTTATCATTACCTGAGATACTAATAGAGTAAAACTTGTTTTGGGCGAACTACCCATTGTGCAAGACAAATAGTTCGTGGATGACAGTGTGTTCGCCCAAAACGGTGTGAAATTAATGCAAAAGACTAATTTAGTGATCAGAAAACAGTTCGTCAATTGCTCTTAGTTCGCCCAAAAGACGGTTCGCCCAAGACAAGTTTCACTGTACTTAAAATAGCAGATAACTGGAAAAATGGTAAAAAAAAATCAATGTGTAAATCGGTATCGTAACTTATTATAAAATTAGCACCTTATAAAATTAGCACCTTTTAAAATGCACAATACCTTTCCTGAATTATTCTTTGGGAAATTAATACTGTATTATTCAAGTGATTACTTTTGTCGTCAGTTTACCCTCCTTCCGAATGTATATGAGGGAAGTTGCTTTCTGGTTCCTCCTGCTGAACACTCACTGTTTGAGGTCTTGCTTGATTGCGTAATCTTCGAGTTTTCTTCATGAAGTGATGTACTCGAGTATTGTCTAGACTTTCTGACCTACGGCATTAAAGTTGTACACATGTATGTAGCCAAAAATATCGACATTTAATTTTTGACTCAATAACAGATGATAATCCGCAACATCTGACACATACAGTAGAAGTGTCTTGACGAACCTCTGTCTTAAACGACGACCTTTTACGACACATTTCCATTGTGCACAGAGTAGGTAAAACCAGTTTAATGACCCCGTTTTGATAGGCACTCTGCTTTTTAGCACACTTTTGAACGGGAAAAGTCGAGCCTCGCTCCACACAGATCCTACTGGACCAGTAAAATTTGATTATCAACTTCGATACATTGCATAACGATTAATATTATAGCCTTAAAACAGTTGAATCCATACCATAATCCTTTCATCTTAAGACTGGATCCAACAATGATACCACTTGCAGATAGGTAATTATTTATGTTTTCATCATTTACTCCTGAACCAATCAAGACCGGTATGTTGACGGCTTCTTGAACTTCTGATAAACATGGAAAAAATAAACCACAAAACTAGTAAAGAATCGAATAAAATTTGATAAATATTTGGATTTTATTGATTGAAAAACACACTTGTAGGGCATGCGCAAGGTCACTATGGTGTCCATAATTCACTTGAGTCACATTCTCACAGGCCTTTCTTTGGCCATTCTTCAATCCTGATTAATGGCTGATTCCATTGACTGAGTCGATTATATCGAAATCTGTCTTTTGCAGCCCTTGTCATTTGCGATTTATGATCAGATATTGCAGAAGCTAATTCGTACATGTATTTTCCTTTGAAATCCACACACCAAGCGTAGGAGAATGTTACCTGTAAGATGTTCGGGTTTTGCAGGGTCACCCGTGGTTGTACCCGTAACGATGAGACCATCACTTAAGAATAACTCGGCAGCTTGTGCCGTCTCTGCCAAACTTACATCGTTCGTTATGGCGTGTGAACTGAAATACAGTGTTCATCAGTGAATGTATTCAGTACGAGTTGACGTCTTGTGCTGGTGGTGCCGTTCATCCGCTGTTGGTACATATATCAGTAAAACAGTAAGAAACTAATAACAGAATGTTGCACTTTTCAGCGGAGGTGATCTTTGGTGACAACACGACATCCACGCACGCATGCAAACACAAAAAGAGAACTATACCTGTGTTTCTTTTTGACATCTGTGAAAATAAGAACATCTTCAGCGTGGATGTGTCTCCTATATCTGACAAGTTCTGCGGCACAGGAATTAATTGGTCCTTCATCTCCTACATGCGAATACACAAACCCTTCAGCTCTGATGAAATTCAAACCTGCAATGAATATTTGCAATTTTTTAAAGAACGCATCACGTAACATTACCAATCAGAATTTATAAAAGAACTAGGTAGAACTTTCCGGGGACCCCTGGCTATTCCCTGGCTGGTCCCACATACACGCTATGGCTCGTCCTTCTTAAAACATTGATTTCGATGTTATCGCAACTTGAACTTCACCGATGTTATCACAACTTCAACTTCACCCATCTGAAATTAAACTTCATATTCCCGTTTACGCATTTTCAGTGTTACCACAAACTGAATTAAATTCTCACTTTCACGAGGAACAACTTTTAAATTTACAGCAAATTGTTTTCGTCTCCCTAAGTGGTGTATCACGAGCTTACGTAACGCAATTTCTGTACAGTAAAATCTGCATTGGGCGTACTAGCCATTGGGCGAACTACTGTCATCCACGTACTAATTTGCAATCACCAAATTTATTTTTAATTAGCATTTTATACTCCATTGGGCGAACCTACTGTCATCTATGTACTTTTTCTTGTGAAAAGTGGGGAGTTCGCCCAATACAGATTTTACTGTAATTTCAAATTGGCGAAGTTCGTCTTCCACATTATTGCAACTTTGATGCTATCACAGTACTTCCGCATTCAAATGTTATTCCTCAACGTCCAGACCGTACCCGCAGCTTTTGCGATCGCTAATGCTTCTTTGTTTGCGGCAGACAATACTTGTATTCCTATAGGGATATGCGGTAGTTGCGCACGTACTGCAGAGGCTACTCGTGTCATACAGGCCGTTGTTTCTGGTCCCATCTGGTGCGGCAGGCACCATGGTAAATCATGCATGTTCTCAAGCAGCACGGCATCCTGAAATCAGAAGGAAAGTGCACATCCTGTATCTGAATTGTACGACACTTACAACGACAAAAATTGCGCTCCATTAAAATTCTGTTAACATTGTACATTGAGGACAACAACTCCATAAAAATGAGGAGCCGTAGTAGGGGGTGTGCTTCTCAGGTACCCCCCATGGATTCATAACTCAACTTTACAATAACTACCATCAGAATCATCGGAGAACTGGGGCGAATCTCACATTTTTCGTTGGTCCGGTGCCAGGGCACCTTTAATTAAGTGGTGCCCTTTAATATTTGACCCCCCCCCCCAAAAAAAAAATCCATTTGGGCCCTTGGAGAAAGCAGGCATCGTTGGCGCCCTTGGATCCTCCAATGGGAAATTCGGTTAAAATAAGGTGTCATTGTACATCTGTTTTATAGAAATACAGATAAAAACGAATCTACTGCATGACATTATCCCCCAAACACAAAAATTAATTGTTAATGTACTTTTCTTTTGACTTGATGTACGTTGTGTTCATTGTCGAAATTGCTTTTGGAATTAATCTCCAAATCGGTAAATCTCAAAATCGGTAAGGGAAAAATAAGTACATCTTAATTAGTTTGCACCAATTTCATTGAGAATATCTAATTTTTTTCTTTTAATTTTTGTTTGTTTACGTTTTTGCGCTGAATATAATTTCACCATCATGTTACTTTCCGATGGAGCACCTTGAACACAAACGTCCAATTTTTCTTTTTATTACATGTATTTGTAAATCATTTTAAAAGGTAAAGTGTGAAATTAGATGCTCGTTTTCGCTGTAATATTTGGCTGAACACAGAGGTGGGTTGGAATAGTAGTACTCACTTATCTGCACTAGACAGCTTTCCATTGTCTATCATGTACAATGCCAAATGAAGCTGTATCAGGGGAAATCCCTCGCTACGATAATAATCTTACAAGCTAAAAGTCCTTTCGTCGCCAAAAATTCCCCTAACAGAGCAGCTGCCTCGAGGACCTAACCATCTACACAATCATGGCTTGTTCTATCAATAATACCACATTGTTATGTACACAATTCGTAATTATTGGCATAAAGGCAATTTTCATTCGAAATAATTTAAAGTTACGTCTAGTGCAGCAGCATCTTCCGAGGGTAACGGCCTGTGACAATTTTCATGTTGCATCATTACTCCGTATTGTAGTGATTTATGGAAAATCAGTGAACAACATTTGAGATCAAATTTCTATTGAACCTTAACGGATGATCTGTTTCGTCTCTATCGGGGGCAGGTTTTTGTTAAGGAAATTCAATGCTGTTGACTGTAAATTATTTTTGGAGATAATTGGACAGCTTTAATCCCTATTTCCCACACACTGAAAAGGATCTTGTCAACAAGGATAGGATTACTGATCGTTGTTTACTACCGTTAAGGAGGATTAAACCATTGATCCGGTGTTTCCTCTACTGGACATTAAGGTGATGATTGTAGGTGTCTAATTTCTGGAGTTCCATTGATCAATCACGTGTGAATAAGTGGTCATAAATGATCATTTCCATTCAGAGATCACTGCCTTTATTCGACCACGGATATCACTTTCATAGTGAAAGGAGACATTGCAGAGAATGTAAAGAAGTGCGGGTCAAGATCAAACAGGTATTTACTCCTTCTCCCTGATATCTTTTTTTCAGTCATGAGCACGGAAACATAGTAAGGTGAACTGGACAGGAGCAGAGTCCGTCAGCCGTTAACTTCTGAATTGGTCTTAGTTTTTTTTCTTTTGTAGCTACAAAAAGCTGTTTTATAAGGCCTAGGCTATTACTAAAGGTCACGACCGGCACAGAAAATATAATTTATTTGCATTTCTTTATGCATCATTTGTCCGCTTACAAATAAAATCACAATAAAAGAAATCGGTTAACATCGTAGTTACATGAACCACTTTTGTTAACAACTAATTGAACGTCCTGCCAACTTTAAACCGTTTGATGCATGCGAACTGAGTGATTTCTTAGCAAGAGACATTACAGCCTGCATAATAAACAGTCACTTCCATCGTTTACTTACAATAACAAACAAAAAAAAGCGGAACTTAAATTTGGACTTAAGTTGAATTGTCATCATACTGTTAAAGAATTCATTTTCCAAACGAGTGAAACTGCACGAAACGAGTTACGGCACAGCAATTAAATTTTTTACCGGCAAAGATAATACACGTGAAACTGAGTGTATTGCGTCACGTACAGAAAATTTAACCTCATGCAGGAAAATTTGGCAAATGCTGTAATGTTCTGCCAAACTGTTAGTGACAATGATGTGTGACAATGATAATTTTCACAATTATTTTTCACCCTACATAATCTTGCGAACATCTGACTAATTCTGTCTTGATGAACGAAGAATTGCGATGCCTGGCAGAACATCTGTTAGCATGTTATGAATTACTCAGGGAAAATTCATGACACAAAAGAGATGTTATTTGATTCTCGAATACAAAGCTTGTTATAGTAAGAAAAGGTATTTATTTTAGTAAATATTGGGTCCATGAAGCATGAGGGTATTGCCAATTTTCTAATTACGTAATCTTATTATTGGAACGCAGGTTTTAAATTTATCTTTAATATTAAAACCTTAAGATTAAGCCTCTGATCAAGCAAAACGGGATCCTTGTGCATATATTTTTCATTCAGAAACATTTTATAATCATCAGTGCAGTTTAATCAATTAGGAAAAATACTTAAATGTCTTACGAAGAAAATATAAGTATAAGTGGGAGTAAAAGAGCATGAAATATTCGTACACATGGCAAATCGGCAATGTTTAATGTCTGTGAACAATGGCATTTCACGCGGGCTATGTGCTAACAAAACCACAGCGTGAAGTCCTGTTGTTCTGAAAATGAAGATTTTTCTTGCTGTGGACAAAGTTAATACAGTACATGTTTATGCGTCTTCAGGTTGCGAATTAGGAAAAAAAATGCATTTCACATGAAACTTTTCCCTGAAGTTCCTTTTGTCGCTGGTACAGACGTCATTTGGGCGTCCAAATTACAGATGTTGTTGTTGTTGTTGTTGTTGTTGTTGTTGTTGTGAAATAGCGGAGGACTTTCGGACATATCAACTACAGATGTTACATTGATATTCAATCATATAACGGTTTCTATTGAACCAGACATCAACACTGCACCAGGTATAAAATTAATAGGGGTTGTGTCAAAGACGCGCGGGGTAGAGTGCAATGTCCAGGTGGGTGTGGGATACTGTTGTGTGGGGTTAGATGGGTGAAATGAAATGAGACATTGCGATACAGCCAGATTGATAAGATTTCGAGTAAGGCTATTCATACACAACAGGTGTGGATATTGAAATCATCCGTGTGCTCAAACATACAACAGCAGTCCTGTACATTGTTGTGCACATGCATTACCACGCATGCATGACGAAAGCACTGAATGCGCTCGACTTTACTTCAGTTTTAATGGCCAGACATTTTTTTCTTTCGCTGACACTGATTAACTTCACAAAGATGTCATGTTTTCACGCGGCATCGAAGATGTCATATTTGCATGGCTGCCTGAAACCTACAAATGGTCAACTCCTGCTGCCCTAAAGCCCCGAAGCATGTCATAAATAGAAAGGAGAGACATTTGGCGTTTCCTTGAGACCTAATGCCACTTTTTTTCCAGTTCAGGCTTGATTAAATGTGCCAAAACAGGAGTTAATAAAGGTACAAAAGTGTTTCATTTCAATGAAATACATTGGTTCCAATTACATGCCGCTTGTAATTTAATGTAATGGCAGTGATGAACCTTTACGTAATGAGATTAAAATTGCAGTAATTTTCGTCCATAAATAGTAAATATTGACATTTAACATCTAGATAGAACGACCAACTTTAAAAACCAGATGAATGTAGGTTGGACATCATAAATAAATTAACTATTTGATTGAAATGACATTCTGTAGTCCTTCAATCATGATGCTAATTGATTTACTTGAAACGTAAAAATGAAAGGCAAATCAAAACATAATTCTATTTGATACACATGAAAGGTAGAAGTCAATGTGAAGTAAAAACGCAAGAGTCTATTTTCTTATTATGTGTACCACCATGTTTCAATTTAACTTTTTAAAAGTGCGAATACTTTGAAGAAATTCAAAGCAAAATTACTGATGAAATTGCAATCCACTTCTAAAAATCTGTCATGTTTTTACATTTTGCAATGTGAGTTTAAATGTAAAGGTATCGACCAACGGATTCTTTTTCACAAGAATTTACTTAAATACATCCTTGAAACAACTGTCATGTGTTAAAATTAGCAAAGATAATACAGTTAAGACATTACAGCAATTTAATTTAAAAGGAAAATCAGTTTAACTGTGAGACAAGACCATCTGGTGTTGACACACAGGATATCAATAGGCACCGCAAAATACTAACACCTTTTAAAAATTAAATGCAATATTCTCGTTAAATATTTACTAAACAGTAGAGTAAACCACCTTATTTTACCGAAAACAGTTGTTTTAGCAACTTCAACAGCATAACATGTACACTGATCTTTTGTAAACTCTAATAGCCAGACCTTTTAAGCTTCCACAAATGGTAGCGAAATCTGCAGTCTATAGCTTTGCACTTTGGATAAATATCAGCAAACAAGTAAAGCTAGAATTTTTTATAATGACTAATGCACATTTCTCCGCCCACAGTTATAATTTTTCCTAAAGCAATTGTACGCTTGAGTCATTTGGGTCCAAGGAATATGCTCCAGGGGAGCGCATGTACCATGCTAGACTTGGACAGCACATGGAACAGTTTTACTTTACGACTTTCGTGTTCAATAAATTAATGTGATTGAGATAGACACGATTTGTGACGTTTAACTTGGTACATCCTTCAGTATTTCGTATTGAATGAATACACGCTGCATTGAAGGTTTGGTTTAAGAAACTCTGTCTGCATTAAGTCTCAAATTAAGCAAATTTATCAGAGGTGTGTCGAAAGAAGAACAATAGTAAAATCACCCATTACGCCGTATTCTGTCTGAATGAATACAGGCATTATACGGTGTTGAAACATCCTTCATAGAAATTATCTCACAAAAATTACCGAGTTGTAAAGTCAAATTAAAGTTCAAAGTATTCACTTTGTTAGCGCATTGGATAATGATTACCTAAGTGAAAAAAGGAAAGGAGTAATTTAGTAATTATACAATCACCTATTTGCATCAAACCTTTTTATCTTATGTAAGTAAAGGGTTCAGCTACAATGGCTTATTTATTACCCGCAGAATAAATGTAATAGTTTGGCAATTTTTACTCCTTCAGATACATTTTCTTTACAACGACGAAAAAGGAAGCGAAACGAAGCGAAAGATGTCCAACGGGCTCATTAGGAAGAGCTAATCCGTTAAACTTAAAATTAAGATTGCCAACTTAATTAGCACTGCTTAAGTTGCCAGCCTTATCATATTTTATAGTGTCACTTTAACTTTCATTTGGTACCAGAAGAGTTCTAATAAATTTACATTAATTTAATGCTGTGGTGACTGAAATTTCCCTACATACGAATTAAGTATGAAGGCACGATGCATTTTTTCCATTAGCAGGCAAGCCCATGATGATGAGTCAGAATTCCGACGCTACATGTAAACCACGAATAAAGGAATTCCAACTGTCATGGGCTTCGTTCTTGAGCTGCTAAAGATGTACGGCTGCAGTTTAAATTTCACAATGTGAGATCTATTTACAAATGGTTTAATGCACAAACCTTCATGCAAAATCTTGAGGCTTGCCCGTATCAATAGATCTATATTACTGACAACAAAAGAGAAGACAACGAAATCCTGGCGACATGCGAATTTAAATATGACTTTTCCTGTTAGGTAATATAACTTACAAGTGTAACCTTAATGAGTAGAAAACTTTTACAGAAAAGCATCTGGTAATCTTTCAGCGTGTCACTATCTCTCAATCGATTTGGTAATTGACAAGATTGATGAGTTCATCCCTTTTCACGTTGGTGGAAAAGGGCAGAATAAACATACTTTTTTCCCTTATAAAGTCGCAACACTTTACAACTTGATGTTAAAAATAATATTAGAGAGTACTGACCAAATGAATTAGCTCTTAAAAGGATAATTACTGATTAACGTAGCCAGGAGCTCAAGGCAGACATGACCATAATGGTAGGTTGGTGACAAGCTAATGGTATACGTTACAGCATTCTTTTGATATGTTACAACATGCTTTTGTTACAGAAGCCATAACCAAGTATCGGTAACAGAATAGAGGGATGATTTTGCTTTTTCCCATGTATTGTGTCCCTTTACCCGCATTCTGAGTCTCATTATGTCATCACATCATATAAAGTGTGAGAATTTCATCCAAGTTAAATCTCGGAGAAAAGACTAAATTAAAGATGCTTTTTAAGGTGCACTGATAAAGAAAATTGCCAACAATCGGCTACTGGAAATTGTAACAAAGTGTTAAGTCTGGTCAATTTACAGAACTGGACTTTTGGTTGAGATGGTAACTCCGAACTGATGCCGTGGAAGCCCGCCATGGCAGGTGATTACATTGTCCCTGCAACGAACAACAAAAGCCCCGCTTTACCTAGCCCCTGTCTGACCCCAAGCAATAATTCAGGTGACCCACTTGCACTAAGTGCTACAGGTGATACACAAATAGTTTCGAAATGTTCGAATATCAATCAGTTTTGCAAAACTTATACCTTAAGATGATATTTACATGAAACATTTACAGAAATATAGTTTAGCAAACGACAAATGGCGCCATAAATGGGCCGGATCTTTCTGTTCCCAGTTTTAGATGCGCATACATATTTCAAATGAAATCAGTCTAAATTAGTTTATCGACCAAATTCTGAATTACTCGGCATCAGTTTTAATTTGTATTTGTTTCTAAAGACTTGTAAAGAAATCTGTAATCATCCCTTTTACTACCACACGTAAAAATTAAATGCCATGTTTATCTTCACTTTCATTTAATTTAATAATTCACTTCTTGAGCAAAACGAGGAAAAAAAAAGAATTTTCAAATTGGAAAAAAATCATGAAAATATCTCAATTGTCCCCTAAACGATTTTTAAAGGATTAGATCGCTCCTAACTTGACACTTGCCTACTAATTCTACAAGGTGGGTTAAGTTTTGTATGAGCTGTTAGCTCATGATAGGACTAAAATTAAAAACGAGGAACAAATATCTATTTGTTTGAAGTCAATTGTTTAAGGTTGATGTCACCATGAATATTATCATCAGACAATTTACCCCGATATTTGACTATAAATAAATGTGTTCATTTATACATCAACTTCCTCCAGTTTCTTTTAAGTTTGGACAATTATTACTTAGACAATAGTAATTTATACATTTAGTTCTTAGACATTCTGCATGTGTCCACATCACACCCTGTAGATGTTGTGTCTATATTCGTATTGGGACAGATACACAGTTGCAATTCAGGCTGCTGTCAATGACGGATCCGGGGGGCCTGGGGGCCCGCCCCCTCCCTAGCCGCCAGTTTTGGGGCCAAACCTTTGGGCCCCAGCACCTCAAAACATTAAAATTAGACTATAATTTGCAAAACTTTTCCAGCCTCACTTCGCTTGACATCATTTTCATTACAATGTCTCCAGGTTCCCCTCTAGCCCCCAGTTTTGGGGCCCAACTTTAGGGCCCAAGGACCTCAGAACACTAAAATTAGACTATAAGTTGCAAAACTTTTTAGCCTCGCTTCACTTGGCATTATATTTCAGCGTTAATTTTCTAACAATTTGCCTGCCTCACTGCACTTGGCATCATTTTCATTAGAATGTCTCCAAATTTTTTCTGGCCTTGCTTCACTCAGGATACCCCACATTAAACTCCTTATAAAATAACTAAAAATTATACATAAAAAGCCCCCCCCCCCGCCCGGGAAATACAGGAGAATGCATATTTGTTAATGAAAATCCCCAGGGCGTCGGGGGCGTCATCCTGTTACGTGCCTACTTCGCTTCGCTCTATCGGCAGACATCGGCACTTGACAAGTTGCGCCCCCCCGACCAAATCCTGGATCCTCCCCTGGCTGTCCACATTGGTGGCCTTCGTTCAATATAAATTAACTTTCTTGTCAATGGAATCTTTGTATACTTACGAAATTTGCATTTTTGTACATCAAGGCCTCATTGCAAGCTATACTAGTTATCTCTTCGAGACTTTTCCAACATCGTGGTGACCCTACAAGTTAAAAAGAGGGGATATTTTGTAATTAATCACCATAAAGCTTTGAATTGGTTGATAACCGTGCATGGGTCAAGCAATTTTCACATGTCTGGATGATTACGGTGAACTTTCTCTCAGATGTATTTCATTATTACCATGGCTAATGAATTTAAATGTGTGTTCATCACCAACGATCGACTTGTAAACTTTCCCTAGTTTCGTTGTAAATAAAGCACAATTGTAAGTATATGTTGTTTACATCTCTGTGTCTGAAGATATATTACGCACCTTAATAATTGCCCAGAATAATTTCACTAAATTCATTTTGGCCAATATATAATTAGCAAGTTTGAGAACATGGGATAAAAATGTCTCTTTCATGCACAGGTAAAATTGGTTATTGAATGGATCAATCTTAGAACAAAAGAGCTTCTTAAGTTATTGAGATGCCATTACAATCATATTCTCCACTTCTTTACGGGGTTTCATGAGGTCCTATTCAATGCACTTTAAACTTTTTAATTGCAGCAAAAACATTGCGATTATAATCGCTTTTCGTCACTCAACCATTGCATCTACACTTATTTTCATTGGCTAGTCTCTTGGTCGCATTGGATGCCATTGCTTCTGCTATAAAGCGTAAAAATAAAATCTACTTAAACCATTGCCTTGGATACGTTTGTAAGTGTACATCATACACCAAATAAAATCTCGGACTGTATAAAGATTAGAAGTAGTAAAAAAAACCCCAGGATTGCCATAAGTATTGTCTACCTGATTCAATCACTGCCGCAATTAGAATAAACCGAATGGCAACAAAAAAAAGTTTATGAAAAGGACGTATGGTTACGAACATTAAAATGCATCACACTCAAATGGATGATATGAACATTGTAATCGTTTGCTGAATTGCTGAATAGTTCCAATACAGGTGAACAGGTGAGTATTTTTACAAGGAACCTATCTTGTGTACAGCACCTGTATAAAATGTAATGGCAACATGCTATGATATTATTGGTATCAGCAGTTTGTCACAAAATACCTGAAAGCGACTGTCACATCAAAACTAAGGATGACACATACTGGATTTTTATTACTACTGTTTCTGTAGTGTATTTTGGGCGATAATAGAAGTCATCCCTCAATGTTTTCATGTTACTTGCAAGTGTCCACAAAAGATTTACCTGGTAAAGCTCTTATATGAACCATGCCTATAACAGCCGATCTCATTCGACCGAATACACTTTCAAAACGATTCATTTTCCTGCTATAAACACAAATAACATGAATATTATCTAAAAAGTTTCCAGTCCTCCATTATTCTGTCCTTGACATGTGGACCTTTTGACCAATCACACAGCTGACAAATGTGATACATCAGCATGTAACTGGGTCACTGCGATGTAAACATTACCATGTGTGCGGTGTTGTGAAAACTTTGTAACTGACAGAGACTTGTATTGATTCATAGGTTATTACTTGGGCTTGCTTACAGAAAAAGCACAATATCATATAAGGTTAAAAGATAACGTTTTAAAACGAACTGGAACTTCTAAGGCGTGCTAAAGTAGGTTTAATATGTGGACCAACTATGTGACATAATTTCTGCAAGCATGAACAAGCACAATGCCTGTCCTCGACATGCTCAACTCATTTATTGATCATTCCTATCAGGAGTGGATCTTAAGTCCTATAGGTATGGGCTTGTATTAAATACTAACATTTGATTAGTGGAAACGTTATGTTTGTGGACACAGATGCATTGATGTGAAAAAAGGCAATTACAGTCAACGCTAAGGACCAAATGTTCTGTCCAGTAAGTTTTATGACATGAGCCTACTGTGCTAGTAAATTCTATGGTTAATTACATTTTGTTGTGAAAATACATTTGAGACATTATTTGTGGTGAGGTAAAGGCTAAAATTGGGGAAAATCAGAGAAGTTTTAACGTGAAAAGTCTGTGCAAGTTGACAGGTACTCGCGCCAAGGGACCAAAACATGCGCGGAGAGAGTGCGCACTGACTGCATTTGGCGGGAGTGAACTTCTTGGTGAGGACGGAAAATTTTTATGCTCTGGAATTCCGTACAAATGTAGGTTTTAGTTGGGATTAATTCCCACAAATCCTGGTCTAAGTTGTGCATGAATATATTGTGAATAACCTGACCAAGTTTGGATGTGCATTGTTGTGTAACAGTGGAGTTTGAAGACTTTAAAGAGGAGGCCTATTATTTGGGCGCCGAAACCACTTTTGGTGACCTTTGATGGATGCCATTTTAGAAGGCGGGATAGTTGCAAGAACTGTACAAAAGTTCATTTTTGCACAACAAAAGCGAAAAGAAGTACAATATTTAGTACTTATTATTAATTATTGGTAAAATGTAGACAGGTCTACCGTCATGTTTTTGCATTTTATGGACAAATCTTTCCAAAAATTCACTTACTTTGTAAGCACTGCAACCGGTTTCCTTTCACAAAATTTGGAGGGATTGGAGACAATTTTTAACTAGAGTTTAATTCTACTTGTAGGTTGATTTAGACATCTCAGACATATCGACGATGTCGAGAAAAAGGTAAGATCATATTTTTTAGTTAATTTTCGGTAATTAAGAGTAGAATAATTGGTTTTTATATGGAACGCTGAGGCCTCGATGTCAGAACGTTTTCCCTCCATTTTGGTGATTTTACTTTTCAGTGCCAGGTTGTGCTCCAAGATCACAGCAAAACGAAGGGAAAGCAATACGAATGATAACGAAGTAGTAGCAACATTTTCTCGAAAGAGAAAAGCGGAAGAGGTAATAATTTATCAATTTTATATAAATTCACAGGAGTTGTCTTTTTTCTTTGTCATGTGTGATAAAATTACTCAATTGTAAACTTGTCAAAAACAGCTGCAGCCTAAATTTGTGCTGCACAACTTGACTAAAAGTTGATGCCACTGTTGTTATGTAATAAATTATCAAAAAAAATCACAATCATTTCGTAAAGAACTGTGTTCGTTAACTAACCGAACTGATTCTGGTTATTGCAGGAATTAGAAAGAAGCATGGAAGTTGCTAAGAGAAGACAGCAATTCCAGATACAGGTAAGATTGCCTCAGGTGTTAATTTTAATTTGAATCAGACAAAATATTGTACCAGATATAAATTATTTTGCATAGTTTGGTCTATTGTACCCAACGACCTTGTGTGTTGCCAGAAAGTGAATCTGTGTAAAGAAGTTTAGACATCTTGGAGATACTCTATGCAACAGTATTCGTTTAAGTTTTTGGCATTTTGCGTATTATACAATTAAATTACTATTTTACGTGTCCGTAGCAGTTTTGTTTGTGAAAGCAGAATAGCTTTTTTGCGGAGTAAGAGGGGGGGCACTCGTATCCAATGTATGAAGGGGTTCCCATCTCCTGTTTTCCTTGTATTGTGTGTCCAAGGAGAAGTAGCCTTAGAAAATAACTTGTGAGGAATTGAGGACGGTGTGAAATTTCATCTTTGGTTAGGATAAGGCTATTCATTACAACGTGACGAAGCTGTCGAAGGCAAACAGGTTACCCAAGTTGCTCAGATAAATGCAAGATAATCTTTTAGGCCCAAGGGGACCAGCTAGACTATTACACAAGAAATGTAAACAGTACCAAGCCGTCTCAACTGAGCCTCACAGCTTGTTACATGTACTTTCATTAATCCTCTATTGGGGAAATCTGATATCGAGTTGATGTTAACAAGCATACTGAATTGATACTATCTATGAATAAATTCTACTTGCTCGGTTGGGACACTTAGCACATAAATGTTATTTACAAGGCAATCTGTGACGGATCTCCTGGATATTTTTGACATGTGTCATCCTTTGGGTGGTGTAGAACACCTGTTTGTTGAATAATATACCAGTAAGCTTGGGTGTTTCTTGATGAACCGTTGACGTTTCATTAGGTCAACTGAGATGTTCCAAAAATAGCTACATTTGGCACACTATTTACAAATCTATGATCTTTTACTGTTCAGATAAATACAAGTGACCAAGTGAAATAAAACTTCTTGGTTGATCAGGAATGCACTATGATAATTCGAAGCAGTCACGAACAACTTAACTATTTATGATGTGAAATAAGATTGCCAAGAGAACATAAATTTATGGTTTAGATTTATGCTAGAATAGAGTTTGAAGCAATGCTACAGTAGTCCCTGAAGCATGTTGCCATATGGTTGTGCCCTGAAACTGTTTATACCAAAACTCCGTGTGATGTGTACTTTGCTAACGATGCCACAACTTTAACCGGACTTCATGTCGCACATGTTTAATAGCAAAGGATTAAAGCGTGCGTACTTAGACATGCTGGATAGTGGTACCTGTGTATCACAAGCTTGGGGTGCAAGTGATGTAAGAGTGTATAATGATTCTTAAGGGTCAATGGTTCAGATGGCTAGCCAATATTTTAAAGGCCCTACAGCTACCTGCACCACGTTTAATTCCCAAGTCATCAGTACACAAACAAGTTCGAAAGTTGTATTTCTCATGGTCGCAATTTATATGTAAATAGACTTTGATCATTTGTCAGACATATTACTAAATTGCCGAGATACCTTGCATCAGGGCGGTGTGATGGGGCTTTACATTTTGCCCCATCAGACATGATGACCTGGTTACATTGATTAGTACATGCCCACTAAAAGTATACAAAGGTAGACAGGCATGCTTGCGGTTTTGGGATGCAGACAGGTAAACGCACCCCTTAGCACTTGCCTCAACTTGATAGCTTTTAATGTTGTTATGTCAAGTAATTTACGTTTAACGTTCTATTTTTACGTTTACAATGACCAACTATGCTGTAGTCGGCCAGTGCGCGAAATAAGGCCAGTCCGACAGACCATGGCCGGTCAAAACTGCTTCGGTCTGATCAATTTTAAAATCTGTCAGACCAAATGTCTGGCAGCTTATGTCCATGTGCTATTGTTTATGTCACATGACCACGTTTTGCCTGGTACCCTCACAGCTTGCCCAGCTTTGAAGAAGGGTACCAGGCCTAACCAAAATGGCAGCTCACATGCTCAAGTGGTCAGCAGGAGCAAAACCAGGAAAAAGAACTGCTCCTGCTGACAGTTCAGCATCAAGAACTGAGTTAAAGAAAAAGTATGAAGACAGAAGACCACCTAG
>JBCAUI010332072.1:0-15165 GCA_038406195.1 Haplosyllis anthogorgicola | reverse complement strand
CATATATTTACCTGTAAATTACCATAAATCACTAGACTTTTCCTACTTTTGAACAGTGAAATTCCTACTTTTTTCCTGCTTTTTCGCTGAAATTCCTACTTTTTCCTACTTTTTTGACCCTTCCTACTACTTGACACCCTGGGATATATCCGGGGACAAGTGTACCTTCCCGCATACACGGGCAGTAATTATTCCATGATGCCAAAGCATGCATGTGATAAAAGTAACTGTCTCCAGATAATTCGATCTAAGTTCAGTCGATACCCCACGAATGCAATCAAAATTTCCACTCAACTCCACTTTGACAAGTGTATTATTTTACTCAAATAATTCGATACAGGTCACCTCGCTTAGCTCAAACCCTCAAGGGAAGCTTCAAAAAGTTAGAGCTAAGCAAAAGTTCGAGTTAAACGTTAATTTTACAACAGGTAACCTATTGACGGGACGTTTTAAGAGGTTCGAGCTATGTGGAAGTTATGAGTTATCCGTGTTTGAGCTAAGCGGGATGACCTGTATTTTGTATAATTTGACCGAAAATTCCGCAAATGTACCTTTAACCGTCACCCTCCTTGTTAAGCGAGCGTTTAGTAACCGGTGTTCTGTATTTTCAGCCGATGCAGGCGAGTCTGACGATGAAGATGATCGGCGCGGCAAGAGTAGTAAACACAAGCACAGCAGCAGCAGGCACTCCTCGTCCAAACACCGTACTCCCGAGAAACACAAACACTCCAAGCACAGCCACAAGTCGCCGAGCCCCAAGAAGCGCAAGCACAGCCACGGCGACGACCACAGATCTCCCGCCAAGAAGAAGCACAAGTCGCGGAACTAGACGGACGAAAGGGCGCACTTAGTTTGACGTTTATGTGAATGTGAAGGCGCCGGTAAAATGGCGCTGAATCCCAAAAAGCTACAGTTATAACCAAAGGTGCTGTGTCAATCAATAAACACTGTATTTATCTGCACAACTGGATTTATTTCATGCTCTGTGGACATTACATGAACAGAACGTATACCGATATCCCGCTTATATCAATGCTATTTTCCCGCACCAAAAATATCGATATATCCGGTACAGTAGAACCTGTTTTGAGCGACACCTCACTTTTCCAATCCAAAAGTGTCGTAAAAGGCAGGATGTCGCTCAAACAGGGGCATTTAAACTGGTTGAAACCATGTTACCTCAGCGGAAAAAATGTAAAAGACAAGATGTCGCTCAAAACAGGTTCTACTGTACACATGTAAATAATATCATGCACTTTTCACAACAGAATAACAAGGTTCTAACAGTGTACATTATTTTAAAGAAGTAACAAACTGTCCAGTCCTGTACTTTTGAAAAATTGCAACATAACAGTAATCTGTACATAAGATGTCTAGTATCACACAAGGACAATTCTTACTTAAATGATCAGATCGAGCCTTCTGCGTCAGTGTTTTGGTGCATGACTTTTGACATAATATTGTGTTGTGCATTTCCTGATTTGAGTACGAAAAAGTAATAATTCTGTGGTTTGAGCAGGTGGCACCACTAGTAACCGACTTGGTCACCCTTACAGATGAAAAATTGGAAAGAAGGTCATGCTGTGAACAATGAGATATTGTCCAGTGATTGTATGTTTAAATATTCAGAGATTTGCATTAATACAGAGAAAGATGTGCGCATATTGATGAACATAATATTGTGTGCAAAACTATAAGAAAATACACAATAAGTGTATATAGATATTGTACAAAGTTCGTCAGTGATTTACAGGGTGGTTCCAAATCCAAGAACTGAGCAATTGATTTCTAGACACATCAAAGCTCAACTCTTGGTTTGTGCAATTATGGAGTAAATCTCGTAGATTTAAGAGTACTATCACAGGCCCGTTAGTAACTTATGGGCCCATAGTAGTATTTAGTTGGGTGGTTATTGTACATGGCATGCTACCCAAACGAAGTCTAACATAACCGAATAAAAAAAGATGCATTGTGCCGTTACATAAGATAAAAGAAGAGTTTTTGTAGGTATTTGTTGTAACAAAGAGTTGCACGAGCAATGAATTGTATTCTTAGTCGATTTCCTCGTTTCAAACTTGTGAGAAATCAGCGTTTATATTTATACGTAAAATGAAAGAAGTTGATGCAACAAAATTGTACATTTAATATTGAGACAAGAGGAATAAAAGATGATAAAAGTGTAAAAGACAAAGCTTTTTGCTGCATTACTGACAAGTGTATCTAAGTTAATCAAGACCCAATGTCAGGCCAGACTTTTGTTTGTTGGATATCGTTTCAGTGCAGAAAGTTTTGAAAGTGGTGATTGGGAAAGGCTACCAGACCCTGTGTGGTCTTGGTTCGACGACCAGACCCTGTGTGGTCTTGGTCCAACTACCAGACCCTGTGTGGTCTTGGTCCAACTACCAGACCCTGTGTGGTCTTGGTTCAACTACCAGACCCTCATTTAAATGAAAAGTCACACAATTTACGGATTCAAGGACGCGGTGCATTTTTGTGTTTTTTCATATTAGATATACTTTGGATCCAATCTTGGACAAGTTATTTGTGGTCTTGGTTCAACTACCAGACCCTTCGTGGTCTTGGTTCCGCTACCAGACCCTTCGTGGTCTTGGTTCAGCTACCACAAGAAGCCGAAGACAAAAATGCACCGCATCCTTGAATCCGTAAATTGTGTGACTTGTCATTTAAATGATCTGACAATTATTATGTTAATGCTTATGGTTTTGGCTCATTTGGCATAATTGCCAGAGCCTATAGAATCATGAATTGTCCGTCGTCGTCATCTGTGTACAGTCATCCTAAGCACACTGTTTATCATAAAGACTTCATATCTTACATATGCACCTATGTCCTATCTCTAAGCCTAGCAATAATTATATTGCTGCGAACATTATTCTCAAATTGGCAGCCATATTTGTTTTTTTCTTTGAACCCGACTCCTGGACAGTTTGATGATACAAACATCATATTTGGCAGTCATATGCATCTACATACTCTCTTTATTACCTGTAAAAATTATGTAGATGCCACTTATATTTGTAGTTTGGCAGCCATATTTGTGTTTTTTCATAGATGATATACTTGGGATCCAATCTTAGACAAGTTATCTGTATCTATGTGATATTGTACCTATATATAGTGTCTTAGTTTTATGATATTGCAAAATGAGCTCAGGTCCATCTGGACCTATTTTTACATTTGTTGTAAAAGTGGGTAATTGAAATTAAACTGATTGTACATGTTATTAAATGTTACGATTTTAACTTTCAGGTGCCTCTTGGAGCTGGTATTGCTTTAGCGTTAAAATATCAAGAAAAAGACAACATTTGTGTTGCTCTTTACGGTGATGGTGCAGCCAATCAGGGACAAGTATTTGAGGCCTACAACATCGCAAAATTGTGGGATTTACCAGTGATTTTTGTCTGTGAGAATAATGGCTACGGTATGGGCACGGCTGTGGAGCGCGCATCTGCCAGCACAGACTACTACACACGTGGAGACTATATACCTGGAATATGGGTATGAAAATAGAGATGTACAGTTTACCTTTTCATAAGAAAGCTAATCATTCCAATTTCTTATCAATCATACCTTAATTTGCCCATTTCAGTGATAAGCGAAATTTTCCATCAGTGCAAAATTGTAGTGAACATTCTTGAAATTCATTTGTTGTATCTTAGTACACATTAGCATACATTATGATTCAGTTACATAACAATGCAAACGGCAAAAATAAATAGGTAAACGGATTAACAATAAGGCCAAAAGGGTTATTTACTTTGGCAAGTAACGAAAAGGCATAACGAGGGTGAAGAATAACATTTTGTTTGCTGATTATACAGGTGGACGGTATGGACGTATTGGCCGTGAGAGAAGCAACACGCTGGGCTCGAGAATACTGCCGGTCAGGAAAGGGTCCCCTTGTGATGGAAACAGCAACGTACCGATACCACGGCCATTCCATGAGCGACCCCGGCACAAGGTGTGTACCGTTCAGAATCTGTGACAGATCAGATAACTTTAAGTTGGGAACCTTCAGTATTACCATACTCGCAGAAAGATGGGCTATGCTCTTGCTATGAAATATGACGTCTCTCAAAATCTGAAAACAACGTGAGATGACAACGTCGTTGTCTACATTTGAGAGACATTGTGGACTACTATGCCTATCCTTATGTGCGTTTGATATTACTATGAGGTGAGCGCTCACAGTGTGGCATAGTGGTGAGCAATGTTCACTCCCATGCAGACCAAGGTGGTTGCCTGGGCATGGTGGAGATGCAGGGGATGTTACCTGCAATCATTACTCACCAAACCAGGATGTAAAATTGGTTCCTGATAAATAGGGAGAGGGCCTGATTAGTAAGTCCTGTGTGGGATGTAGGAAACACTGGCATTGTCATCTGGAGATGATGATTCACACAAAGGTTAACTTTGACCTTTTGAAATTCGGCAGTCGATGGAATCAAATAAAGTTTATGTTATTATTGGTAAGTATTTCTGGGTGTGTCGACAGAGTAATTGCTTTACGACTCATTGTATTTGTTTCCATAGTTACCGAACACGTGATGAGATACAGGAAGTTCGTCAATCACGTGATCCGATCACGGGATTCAAACAGAAGCTGCTGGATAGTGGTCTGGTTTCCGCCGAGGAGATGAAGGTAAGATTTAAAATTACAAAAATGCTCAGTAAAAGTTAAACAGTATTGAAACCAGGACCTGTTAATTTATTGCTGTTGCATAAACAAAAAAATGGGAGCAGGGACGAAAGAGTGTAGATAAGAATGAGCCAAAAGTCTGTAACGCTACAACTTTTTATGGCCGCATGTCAAGTTTCAAGGATATCTATACAATGAAAACTGAACATTGCAATGATGTAGAAAATGGAGCTGGGTGCTCGCAAAGAGATTGATGAAAATGTGAAGTACGCGAAAAGTGATCCGGAGCTTCCCATCGGTGCAATGTATGATGACGTATACTCTCAGCCTCCGCCGGACTTCTTGATCAAAACATGTGACCCATTTGTGCCCGTAAAAGGGACGCTATCTGGTGGAAAATAGAATCTACGGATCACATGGTATAACTTGCCTGATAAAACCCCCTAGAATGTTTTTTGTTGTATGTTCCCATGGTAATGATTTATTAGAATTGTGTTGATTCCAGTTGTATCAGAATCTAACCAGGCCCCAAAATTATGGAACTTAATAATGATATTATATCTTAATAATGATATCATACACCTGGTACATTCTATGTTTTTCTTATCTATTTAGGTTTGCCTAATTAAGCTGATTATGCAAGACATTTATATTGTTATTAGCTATCGCACCAATAATAGTATTAATTTTCTTGGCTGGCTAATTAGGTAAACAAAAATAGATAAGAAAAATCTTAGTGTCTGGTTACATCTGCGAAACAACACCAATCATAAAATTTCTTAAATCAGTGTTTTTCATTCTTGATCAATCAGATTGATTTTAGATCAACCGATTTGTTAAGCTGTTTTCTTTTTTGTTACGAGTGCATTTCCTAGAGTTAAGATGTTTCTTGACATATGTTCGCCCACTAACTTTATTCCAGTTTTAAAAGAATTGGTGATTCATATCAATTTTCAATAATCCAATGCATGATTTACATCTTTCGTGAAATAACATCTAGACTTATTGATTTAGAGCATTAGGCTTTTTTCTGTACAATGTGCATGAAACAGGTAAATTGCGAGGTGTAAGGGCTCGGCCACACCAAGCTTTAGCGTTTGCTAGATCTTTAGCGTTAGCGTTGGAAAATAGTTGGATTCCCGTTTAGTCTAATGGAGTGGCCACACCAAGCGTCAAAGCTAGCTTTAAATTTTGCTATGGCAACCACATTAGATTACATAGAAATCCAATCGTTTTCCAAAGCTAACACTAAAGCTAAAGTGAATGCTAAAGCTTGGTGTGATTAGACCCTAAGTTAACTAACATACAAATATAATGAAAAAAGCAAAGTCTTTCACACTGTAAAAGTTTGCTACATTTTAAGTATATTTTAAGAGAAGACATATCCAAGGCCCATGACATTTTGTCAGAGCCTTTATACCGGAGCTCAGCCAAAAGGGGTTTTTTTTCGCAATGAAAATTGCTGGAAAATACATTCCCAAAGATGTGGGTTGTCGCGATGTTTCCAGATGGAAACTTCTGACTTTATCACATATTTTTCAATGCGTCGAAAAATACTGGTGGACCCCGGGCAATACCATGTAATGATACAAAAGTGAAAGATCAACCTGTTTTGTTTCAGAATGTAGAAAAAGAAGTTCGTAAAGAGATGGAGGTTGCGGTACAACAAGCGAAGACGGATCCTGAACTGCCGCTGATCGACCTGACCAGTGATGTATACTCACAGCCTCCACCCAACTTCTTCGTCAGAAAATGTGACGCCTTCTCTTACGACACCATCACCAAATAAACTTGAAAATACAACGTCGAACGTAATGAACTGATGACAACACTCGCGGCAACTGCATTCGAAGTTTTCCTTATAAATAAAAAAAAAGAAGGTTTCTTTGCCTGAACATAGATTACGATCATCGTGGAAATAGCTTTTCTGCGTAAAACTAAAATACATTTTAAACTTAAATAGGCCTTTGCAGCCTCATAGATTTGAATGAACGCCACCGATAACTTCACTGAATATAACTGGTAATGGTTGCCTTTCATATTCCAAGCTCGTACCGTGAAACGGACTGCTTTTTACAGTGCGCTTTTTGTTACGTAATAGATCTGAAGATTTACTCAGTCACACTATTTACTATTTTTTGAATAGACGTGCGATCAGTTTAGAATAATTCATAGTCAAACTAAGTGTTTGTTAATAGAACGCAGAATTACGTAGCGTATTTAAGTAGCAGATGTCTGTATTTCTCTCTTACTTAATGCATAATGTAATACCACAGGTTTCACATTGTCTAAATTAGAAGAAAAACGGTAGGAACTGATTACCGATGGAAATAGAGGTTACATTTGATGGGAAATGAAACATTTAAGTATTATATATGAGAGTCACGATTTTATGTATGTTGTACATATTATTGAAAATGTAAATAAAATTTATTTACAACGAACCGCATCGCCTGGTTGTTTTTTCAGTCTAGGATTTTTCGAATCAATTTGTGCCAAAAAAATTTGCCCTACTGCCTACTTATGTTAGTCCTTTCTTTAGGCTTTAATACTGGTTTTACCAATACATGTGATAGTATAAATTATTTGCCTAATTAGGCAAGTTTGCCTGTCAGTTTGGTCAAATTAGTCCATCAGTTTTTTCAAAGACGTCATGGTATTTTAACAGCAAAAAGGTATACCTTTCAAGGTTATTTTACATTCTTCCGTGCAGTCAAAGGACAGGACAATGAGGGTTTTTCTTATTTCAATCACAACCAAGTCCAATTTTCCACACATGAACTGTGATTTTTAAATTGTCTGGAGGTTAATACTAATTTCAGTCCAACTATGGATATTGTTCAAGATTAAATTCAGTCCTTGTGCCAAAAAATTACCAAGGTTACATTTAAATTGATTGCAATTCAAACACAAAAGGTTAGCAACTGAGGGGGTCAATTGATATGTCTGGAAAATTGGTAAATTAGGTAGATTAGGTAAACGAAATTAATAAGAAAAACCTAGTATACCGCGGCTATGTGTAAAAATGACTTGAATACGCTGGGTAAAATGTCCCAACTTCAGGTTAATAGCACTAAATTTATTGGCATTTCTAAACCGAATAAAAGGAAACAAAATTGCTATTTTCACTTTTTTATTACTTTATTCTCACATAAACATCAGCACCAACGTCACAAACAAATCATTAAGAATTGTTAGCCCTATTTAACGACGAGGTTCTCGGTTTCTTTTTCTTCTTCTTGTGCTTCTTTTTCTTGTTGGTAGCACCCTCTTGCTCGGCAGCAGCTGCTGCTGACGTCTCTCGTTCCTCTTCAGAACTATCATGTACCTCACCTATACCTTCATCATCACTGTCTTCATCATCTACACCTGCAATTTGGATACAGAGGTATCATATACGGGTTTCATTTCGTAATTTTGGCTTTCGAGTTTTTCGGAAATTCCCTTTACTAATTAGACTCAAAGTGGAACTGATTTTGTGATTACATGATTACTAAAATTTGATAAAACGTACAAGTTTCTGTTATCTGCCATCTTTCTAAAAATCATGGCACATAGAATCATGCTTCAGTACGATTTAAGTTAGAGACGTTTAACGTTTTCAAATTTGATTGCTTACCGCTCCTTTCCCTTCTTCTATCCCTGGCGCTCGGTTCTAGTTGTGTCATGTTGAAGTGTTTACAGATGTCCGCGTTCCTCTGTAGATTGACCACACGTAACTCGCGCTCACCACCTATACCCACAACAAGCGGTGAATCACTGGAGCATGAAACACAATGTAATTCTCCCATTGACATCTGCTTCTTATGGACCTACAATAATAAATATAATGAAATAACCTTGTAAACTATGCAAAGCACCTAGCTACAGAGTCAAAACGTATATACAAGTTTCTGTTATCTGCCATCAAGGAATACACATTATCTTCTAAGGATGCGATATAAATTTACAGCAGATAACACATCACCGTAATTTGAATATGCGGATGCATGTGTGACGAGTGACAATCATTCACACTATCAGTGCAGCATACAGAACGAAGAATTGTCAGAATTTCATTTTCATATGATTAATAAAACCTCAATTTACACATTTTATATATTTCAGAGGTCACTTCTGTTTCAGACTACAGTAGTGATCATCTGTTGGAATCTAAAAAGCGTCATGCGTAGAAAAGAAACTATGTCTACCTGTACAGGTGTGTTAGCTCTGATGTCCCAGACCCTGAGAATCTTGTCTGCTGATGTGGTAACCATGCAGCCTGGTATAGTAGGACTAAGGCTGAGCCCTGTCACTGCTGTGGAATGCGCTTGTAATGTGAACAATGGCTTCGTCTCTCTCACGTCAATACCATAAACATGACCTATGAATACACAGAATATAAAGGTTTTGATGCACAGAATATAAATTGATTATGTAATGGCCATAGAGATTGTACAGAAGAAAACTAAAAACAATGTGTAAATTTCAGTCTTAAAAAGATTCCGATTGTCCAATCCTTTGATAAATGACCAAATGAAAATCTCATTTTCTGCAGTGTACTGTTTCAATATTTTAGAAAGCGATGAAGAAAAACTATTTACCAGATTCTGTGCTCGCAAGGAAGTTGTAGGGACTGTGGTGATTCCATATCACACGCTCCACTTCTCCGGCAAGAGTCCAGAACTTCTGCCCATCCTCAGGACTACGACAATCATAAACCCGGGCTGTGTGATCAAAAGAACCGGAAGCAAGAGTCTGTGCCTCTACAGGGTGCCATGCGACGCTTTGTACCTTCTCTGTGTGATGTGTCAATGACGTTGCCATGACACCCTGTTCCAAATCCCATATACCAACACTAAAATCTGCAGACGCACTTGCCAGAACCTTTCGTTGATTTTTGTTCCATGACAAGTCTAGCACTGCATCAGTGTGACCAGAACTTGACGTTTTCTTTTTCTTCTTTTTACTGACTTTGACCTCTGAGCCTTTGAGTACGTAAGCAGGTTCGATAGCATCAACAACGTCCAAGTCCCAAATTTCTATATCCGGAAGCATGGTACCCATGGCAACAAGGTTGCCTGGTGACGGGTCTCCGGGATCGTAATCCAACCATTCAAGTGCAAGTGGAAAGGACGACAACAGTATATCGTGGTGGCAGTAGAGATTGTTGTCCTTCTCATTATAGAGGTGAACCTCCAGGTTACAGAAGTCCCCACGCACCTAAAACGTTGGTATGGAAACGGTATAAATGCTACATGCAAGTTTAGTTTGTGTTCCAATTCCCTGCTTAATAAAACAATAAATAAACCCTTTCCCACTCTGTGAACCATAGGGTAAGCATGCCAGCGACAGGTCCACTTTGGCCTTGAAACCCAAGTCCAAAACAGGGGAACCAGTGACCCCATAAAATAAACTTACGTCCACAGAAACACGAGTTTACAATAATTTGCCCATTGTCTACCAAACACAACTCTGCTCCTAGTGTCATAAAGCAATAAATTCTAATCTTCATTATGGTGTCACTACTTTTTTCATATGAAACTGGGGTATGATCATGGTTTTATTGAATATCATTCAATAAGCAATTTAAAAAAAGAAAACAAACCTTGCCCACGGCGATCAGGTTGTCATCGGGTAAAACTTCCAAGTCCTCGTCGTCACTATCGTCTTTGTGTTCTCTATTAATATACGGATCGTCCTTATTGCTTCCGTAATACGCGATCCCACCCATTCCAAATCCACCATCACCGTCTTCTGCAATTAGATACGAGTACATGAAAAAAATATTACATGCATGTAACTGAACGTTGGCCACACAGAAGTTTTAGCGATGGCTTTTGACTTTGGCTTCAGCGTTGCAAAATAATTGATCTCTACACAGCTTAATACTGTGGTTTTTCCGTGCGTCAAAGCTCGCGCTCGGCGTGGCCGGGCCTTGAAGTAATTTGTTACGAAAGTGTCCGAATGTGTCATCCCATCCTTTATTCTTCCTTTTTCTCTTTTTTGCCGCAGCCTCTTCTACCTCTTTAGAAAATATCCCAGTGGGGGCTTGAGAATGTTGCACGTACAGCTACTGTTGTCGTCAACAGAATATTCACAATAGACTACACAGTTGAACTTTTCTTGATCATGTTGGTCTTACCTTCATCATCATCTTCCTCTTCTTTATCATCTTCATCGTAATCATCTAAGCCGTATTTGTCTATAACATCTGCATCTTCATCAGCAGTGGCTTCACTATCGTGTTTTCTCTTGGAGGATCCTTCTCCACTTTCATCAGTTTTCTACAAAAATTATTGTGAATAATATAATTAGAAATTAGGTAACCCAGATGCGGAGTTTTTAAAAGGTATTTTCAAAATTAAGTGACTTGCGAGAACTACAAATTGTTGACGTACCATCGTAAGGTACTTCTTAAAACAGACTAGAAAGAAAACAGACAAAATACATCTGAATGAGTACTGATAAGCAAGTTCATGCAACAAACAGTAAGGGTTCATCCTCAAATATAATGAATTTCTTTATGTATAATGAAACTCATTATGTATAATGAATTTCATTAAACATAATGAATTTAAATAAATTTAAAAAAAAGGCATTTAAATGAAATTTTATCTTCAAAAAATCATTAAAATGCATGCATTCATTGCACATTAATATTTCCAATTTGTACTTGTTACTGAAGTACCTAATATTCCTTTCTTGATGGGATGTTTACAATTGAAGGTCAATCACAGCATGGAATCACACCTTCTGAATAGCCCAATCAAAACAAGGTCATGTCAGATGTAAACACAAATTCATTATGTATAATGAAATTCACAATGTATAATGAATTTCATTATGTATCAGGTGATGCCTGACTGATAGAGGGAACAGAAATTGCTTGTAGACCCATTGGAATATTTTTTGTTTGGGCCGGGGCATGTTGGAAACGTGTAAGATCTGGTTTTTGTTCTTCTTTGACAAAGAAATGATGTAAAAATTTATTCGTTTATCGCTTTCCGCTTTTAAAATCTGACATTCGGCGTGATTCAATACAATAATTCCTGACTGTTTGCACAGTCAATTTATGTAATTTTAATCCTATTATCTTGCACAAATACGTTTAAACCGAGTGGCTTCCTCATAAGTGTGCATTAATGGACATCATGTTAGTCTTGTGCTAACCAGTATTAATTGCGTCTAAAACGTTGTTTTTAAGTAATTTCTTAGTTTAGGCATTCTTAGTTTATTGAATAGCTCTGAGTGTGTAAGACAGTAGAAATTCATGGACTACACAAGTTTGTTCTGAAGATTGTAGAAAACAGACCTTGAGACCCAGCTGTAATTGCTCTTGAATTTTATTGTATTTGTCATTTCGAAGAAATACAGTAAACCATAAGACTTTTTCAAACGATACAAGAAACCACACTTGTTTCTAACAAAATTTACGTGCTGTCTTTAGGAACTGGAACAAATAGAGGAATCTTGGAGGAAAGAAACCAAGGATTTATATGAAAATGTAGCTCATTTACAAGATGAGAATAGGAAACTGAGGAATGCTGCACAAGAACATGAAGGAAATACTGTAAAATTTAAAGGTAAGAAATTCTAACATAAAAATTCAACGTGTCAGTGAAAGGGGAAATTTACATTTACACAGTACCAAAGTAGAAGTGTAAACTAATCATATAGTGGACTACAAACACTGGGCTACAGGGTCTACTTTTTATGAACGTAAACAACAGGTTTAAAATACAGGTTCATTTCAATTAAAATAAAGTTGCTTTTGAAATATCTGGTTACAAATGACAGGTGGTCGTAAAAACTCGGTGGTCGTAAAATACAGGTTTCACTGAACCGTTTTATAGCAGATTTTCCGTCATGAATTTTCATCAAAAGGAAATAAAGACAGAGGACGAAATCTATTTTTTTGATTTGACTCCATTCAGCAATTTAAAGGTAATTGATTCTGACAATTGGGCATAAAAAGTGCTAGGCACTTTGAAAAGCTGTGATTCTCGCTCCATTCACAATGACATTACATGTAAATTTGGTGTTGGTGTTGTGCTCAATTGGAGCTTTTGTGAGATTGTCATTGGAAAGCCCACACAGAAAGCTGCAAAATGTGAAATGTAAGAACAGATCATGTCGTGGAAAATTATATTTACAATCGTACGCTGCGAGGGACGATGGTGTTGTCATTGCATTTTCGTATTGGCTTGCAGTAATTTGAGAATATTCTCTTGTACGGGGGATACTACCTTACGCTTCTGTTTTACATGTAACACGGTTGTGATATTTAACTTACATTGACTGACGTGGCACATCAAAATAACCATTACTTATGAATGTCGTATGATTGCTACAAGTTTATCCGCAACGATAAACATTGATGTATGACCTTATTGAGAGCTAAATTGGTGGCCATTCCTTTTGTCTGAAAAAAAACCTACTTGTATTTTCGTTGTAAAACTAAGACAAACGAGTGTGGAAATTTGGATCAATGATCTTTTAATGTGATTTTCCATTTCGCCCTCAACAATACGGTTTGTTCACACAACACGACGGAAGGTATCCGAAGACAGATTAAGTCAGATTTATGAATGCAGTGTAAAATGAAAATTATCATAGCGAGAGCTCAGCTGTTCTCATCCTTGGTGGACGATTTACTGAATTACCAATCCGCGAAATCTGCAGTAAAAATAAACAATCCAAAAATATCACACACACACACACACACACACACACACACACACACACACACATACATACAATTTCCGCGAAATCTGCAGTAAAAATAAACAATCCAAAAATATTACATACATCGATATTTGGAAGATGTGATCTGGAGTGATCTTTCATGATGGCGATGTGAATATCATTATCAAGAATATGCAGAAAGATCATGCAAAAAAGTCCAAAAATGCTAGTCTACATGTTTGGTTTATAATATTTTGTTGATGTTTGCACAGTTTTAAATAGCGTAGATAGTTCTCTGTTTCCAGATGTGAAAATCGAGTGAAAATTGACCATATAAAAAAACCCAAAACAATCATGAATTGAAATCCTGCTTCCTTTGATTCAGGTACATTCTTAACCTTTGTGTTATGCATATTTTAGATATGTCACACATATTTTAAATACAGTATGTGAATGGGATATGCTCAAGTGATTTCAGCATTGTCAGTCATCCTTTTGGCACAGATTACAACAGGTGAATGCTCTTGTTGTGACGTTTTCGAGTCATCAAAAAGAACTGGCAAATATGGTCATAAAACAGGCCGTAGGCGAGTTTAATCAACAGCTGACTTCTGAATTCCGGGTACATGTACACGAACTGTTGTGATGTACCGTGTTTTACCATAATGTGGGTGGATATGACGCTTCTGATGAGAAAAAACGAAAGTGTTACGCAACTGTGTGTTGCCATTAGTTCAACACATTTTCACACATGTTACCCTGGTGTCGGCCTTTTTCATTTGTCTCTTTGAAAAAAGTGCGGTTAAATATGGTGAATTGCTTTGCCGCTTTTTATGAATATCAGTTTGTGACGACGAACGTTAGTTTTAACGTTCCAATTCATAACGTTAGTTTTTAACTTTTGTCGTCGCAAACCGATATTCACAAAAAGAGGAAAAACAATTCACCATATTCGAACGCACTTTTTGTTCATACTTCTGTGAATTTCATTTGAATCTATTTTGGCTCTTAACATCTATTTGGCATGTAGTAAATATTTGGTGTGGATAAATTGAATCTATACCATACAGCAACCTAGCTGATCGTTTAACGAGATGTAAAAAGGTGCACTGTGATCACAGATGTAAATGTCTACTCGCACAGCTGTTATCAATCAATCTAAATCTGTGACTGTGATGTATTGAGAACCGACGACCTCATGGGACCTGTACGCACAGCCTCACGGACTTAAATCTTTATGTAGACTTATGAATAAAACATGTAAATTTGAATACCAGGCGGAATTGATGCTTTGAAAGTCGAACCTCCTGTAGATTATGATGTTCCAAAATAAATTGAAGCCTTCCCACTGCATATTGTGAAAAAAAATGCTAAAAAGGTTTTACTACGATGTATGGCAGCATTTTGTTCCATCTTCGTGTAAGTTCTCAATTGCCCGTGGTCAGAATAAAGTATCCTGAGCTGATCCTTTGTGCAATTTAACGTTTTCTTACTGTCTTGTACAATTACTGAATTATTCATCAAAATCCGCCCTTGGGTTTCGTGCCATATTAAATGCTTCGTGATACATAAGAATCAACATGTAATAATGGACAAACTTAGAATAGAAAGCTGATAAATCTTTAATCTCAGTGCATACTAATACATGATGATGTTTTCAAAACCCTAACGCAAGAAAAAGCGTTCCTTATTGTTGTATTATCAATTCGTTTCCATTAACCATATGCAATAATTCAGAACATTTCCAATTTCCAATAATTAAGAGTACACGATAATCTGTGTGTCTGATAACTAATTAATTCTCATAAATATTCATGATAGTGTAAGCAATGCAGCTG
>JBCAUI010331961.1:0-15166 GCA_038406195.1 Haplosyllis anthogorgicola | reverse complement strand
CTTACACACATATGCACCTATGTCCTATCTCAAAGCCTAGCAAAAATTATGTTGCTGTGATCATTATTCTCAAATTGATAGCCATATTTGTATTTTTCTTTGAACCTTTCTCCTGGAGATGAAGTTGATGATACAAAGTTCAAATTTGGCAGCTTTATGCATCTACATATTCTCTTTATTTCACATAAAAATTATATTGATGCCACCTATATTTGCAGTTTGGCAGCCATATTTATGTTTTTCATGGGTCACTTATTTGGAATTTGATCTTAGACACTTCATTTGTATTCATGTGATATTGTAACCTTTTTTGTCTTAGTTTTATGATAACGCCAAATGAGCTCAGGTCCATCTGGACCTATTTTGTTTCTATCATTTCACACGAATCTCAAATCGTTGAATGAAGCCAGTCCCCGTAGGGCACCGGCTTAATAAACTAAATCAGCCCACTGTGAATATAAAGTTGGTTATAAAATTTCCTCTAATGAAATAGTAGATTAAGCTCTAAGAACTGAAGGTCAATTCCTGTATCAGGTTATGCAATGAAAAAGTGAATGCCCATTCATGGCATAAATTCCGTGCACATACTCACAAATGGACTTTCCATTCTTGTATTACACATGAGTTTATCTTGATCGAACATCACATAGTAACGTTATGTCCTCTTGTCAAATAAGCTCAAACAGTATTTGTTTTATGGTTTGTTTATCTCCAAGATATTTATTGGTGCTTCAATTGGCTCTCAATAACCTCAGATAACTCTCATAATAAGTGTCTCAAACATTTTTATGGTAAATATGTAACTTACAGTAAAATTACAGCCAATCACATCTATCTAACTAATTGACAAGTGTCAGCAATGGCTGGAATGCCCATTAGCTGATTTATATTTGTCCAGACTTACTGCAGTCTACATTTGGAATACAATTTGTACAAAATTTCAGAGATTACAATGAACCTTTTTGAAGAAATCAACTCCTTGAATCAGTTTGAGAACGATGAATTACATGTTGTACATAATCAAAAAGCAAGATATTCTATTGTTCTATATAAATTGATGGATTTTCATCCCCTGAAATGTGAAGGAATTAACATTGAAATAGATATCTTATATCAAAGAAATCTAATCTAATCTAATGTGATACTGAGGTTTACACGGGTACAAAATCAACTGAACATGTTTAAAAAGTCAAGAAAATACCACATCAATGGAGACATTGGTTGCAATGGCGTTCCTCCAAGATCATATGACTCAGATCTTCTGACGTCTCGCTCGCGTTCTATGACGTCACTGTATCCCCCTGGTAACGCTTTGTACCATGTTGTTGGTTCCAGGAAGGACATGGAAGTCAACCAGCTGAGTGGTAAACTGGAGGACGAACAGTCACTGGTCGCTCAGCTGCAGAAGAAAATTAAGGAACTACAGGTAGGAACAATTTATCTGAGTTGTTATTTTTATCTATCCACAGGAATTTCAAGGGGTCAATTCGATGGACAGGTCATTGTAGAGTAGTTTTTCTTTCATGTTAATGAAGTGACTGAAATATTGCTTGTAAAAGGACTACGTAACTAGTTTATCAAACACTTGTTGTTTCCAAGAAGGCACAATTTAAACTTTCTATGACAGTTGAAACAAATTATACGTGTAACTAATTTACCAATAGGATAGTCTCTGGACTGTTGCATGACTGCAGCTGTAGGTGGCGGGAAGCCTGCAGTGCCTCTGGTGGATAACTATGCATTCTAGCCGATAGAATGACTTTGAAAATTTAAATTCGTTAGTTTGTCGGAATGCATTACAGAGGGTTATGTCGGTGGTGAGGGGATGGTGTTTTGTTGAAAGATAGGAGATATGGGGAAACAGTATTTTGGAGGGTTAGTGCGATATACATGCGGCCACAAGGCTGTCACTTTAATCTATTTTGGGTTCATGTTAATCTAATCTAAACTAGGCTTGTTCAGTGAGCAACTCTTGTTGCTGCTGCCATCTGAAGTTAAGCTGTTGCTACAAACGAGAAGCTGCCAAATGAAAGTCATTATCACAAGTTTTAAATACCAGGCGGATAAAAATAAAGGAGAATTGGCATCGCACTTGACAGGAGAAGTTTTAATTAGCCTAGTTGGAAATACAACTGTTGAAAGGCCGTAAAATTCCATTCAAGGGCGAAAGTTCTTCACGACCGACTCGGGAAGTGTAACGAAAGAAAAAGTGCCTATTGAGTACTTAAATGTACTGTTTGCAACACCTCAACTCCCGATTCATTTTGGAATCATAAAGAATTTACGTTGCATTTATCCAAGTGAAATTCTTATTTGACGCCTTGGTGTTTGACCTTGTGTGGACCCATGCCCATTTTTGGGAGCCACTGGTGCCCTCTGTTTCTGCTTTGAATGACTGTCCACGGGTGTAAAGCCAGATGAATGGGAAACAATTTGCCTTTGAATAAAAACATTTCATACAGTTTGTACTCAATTCGGCCTGCAGTTTGGTATATTGACAAAACACACTGATTGGAGAGCCTGAGAGGGGTACAGGGGCCCGGGGTATTTTTAGCCGCCTGCACGTGAACTCAGCATTACGATAAAACTTACTGCGGATCAGAGCCAGATCAGGGTGCCGAAAGAGCACGCCACAAAGTGACTACAATTCAAAATAGGCCACTTGGGATTTATTAATTTAGTTTTTGAAGAGAAAAAATCCTGGTGTGCTTGTTTTTCTTAAGACCACGAGCACGAGCGTGAATTTTTCTTATTTCCATGTACGGCTAATGTGCTAATATGTGCTGTGCTGAGGAGTAGTAACGGCGGTTCACAACCTGAATCCCCAGTAGATAACTCACCCAATCATGATGCGAGTCACAAGTAATGAGACAACGAGGTGTCCAGATAGGAGCACTGACCCTCATGCCTTCCCCCTACCCTACCCCTACCCCGACTAGGGGGGGGGGTCCTGGTCAACTTTTTGCAATGGCGGCAGAGAACACAAATGTAGATTTCGTCCAATACATAGACCCTCCTGCTGAGGCATGAGGATCAAAAAGCACACTCCACGCATTTCTTATTTCCTCAGGTCCCAATTTTCAACCTTGGTATGTGACTTATTGAGATTTGTCAGGTTCCTTGCTTACAGCAAGCAATCGCGCACTTGATATGGCATTACATAACTATTTATCCCCTGATGGGTTTCAGGGAAACCCATCACATTCAAGCATTTAGGGTCCTTTCAAAAGGGCCTTCAAAAATATGATTTACATGGCTTCAACCTCTGTTGTTTTGACACCATCCAGTAGTAAAACTACAGGTTCCATGGCGTATGATGCTGATACCCTGTAGTAATAGAGCCACGCATTTCATGGCGTATGGTATCAGTACCCTGTAGTGGCAGAATCACGGGTTCCATAGCGTATGGAATGGGTACCCTGTAAAGCCATGGGTTCCATGGGTACATTGCTTCCACAGAGGTGGAATTCCTCGGTTCTGAGAATACAGTTTCAGAACAGCTGCGGCAGCTGTGGTTAATACTCGATCACTCTAATACACTAAAATGTATGATTAATTTACTAACGTGTAAAACAGTTTCCATACAGCACCTCATGTGAGATTTATTAAAGAACAATAAAAACACAATTTGCAATGTTTGAAATATGAATTGCATTTCCTCTTTTTAACTGCTAGTATTTCAGCAATTAGCTTAGTTGACTGTTCGTTATTTTCAAGATTAAAATAAGAGCATTGATCTAAAACGGTAAAAGTCATCAGAGAATACAAAAAATTGCAACTTTTTGTGTGAGTAATTTTCGAGAATGAAAGAAAGCATTTAATAGAGTTGGAGAACCAGCATTCTCTTTTTTGGAGGGGGCGGGCCTGGGGAGTTGAGCTTCACAAAGATATATGTGTAAAATGAAGGAAAAGAAGTTGATCCACGGGCGTCTGAGCTTTAAGTTGCACATCAAGATTGAAACAGATCGATATTTCCAGTATCACTCCAAGTATAACGTATTCAGCACCGTATTTTTGACGCGCATGAATGCGCAGCGTAAAATTCCATTGTCTCGTCCTTGATGCATCCTTCTTTGTGTTGCGCAGTATGATAAACTTCTGTGAAAATGTCACTTACATTAAAAGGCTGACCATACTTTAAAATAGCGTGATTGTCACCTCTATATCATGTACCAGAAGGAAGCACCAAATTACACGTTTCCTCGGGTAGTGTACACAAGACGACATAATTACCACTCTAACTACCCTCCTGTCGTGTCAACGGGTAATTTCATTCACTCTAAATATCTTACTCTCATTTATGATCAAAAACCGAGTAATAAAACCATCACCCCCGGTATTCGCTCTAAATAGATTTTTAGTTACGCCTATTTTTGGAGTTGCGATAGAAAATAAACATAATTGTATGATGTTCAGTGAAGTGACGGAAGGTTACAATTGTAGGTTATTTGAGCCCTAATTAAATTTTTTTTTTTTCTATTCATGATTGCTGCGAGTGACGGAAAATGTAATCCAACAGATAATAAATGTCTGGCCTAAAACATCGCCTGTAATTACCAGATTAGGAGGTGAATTACTATTGCACGCTTTACCCTAGGGTCAAATAATTTTTGCACTGACTGAGCTGCTTTACCTATTCCCATGTTCAGAACTAAACTGGCATTACTAACCTGACACACAGTCAGCAGTTATTTTTTGCATCAAAGTGGATGTGATGGCACAACAACAGAAGGGCTGCCATAAGGGGTGGTTCTACCAGAGGTAATACGGTATTGCATGTTGGTGCCGCTCGGCTACACCTGAGGACAAGTCTCTCGTTACTAGTTACGCTCGTCACTTTTTGTGCAGGACGGTTCATCTTCAGCGTCACGCGTTTTTATTTATATCATAGTTCCACAGAAGTTTGTCTTTTTAAGGGTTTAATTGTATCTCCTTCAAAATGTAACTTGAAAATGAATTCAAAGCATCAGAAGCCAAATTAAAGGGTAAATCAGTGACAAATCAGTATATTTATGCAAATAATGGAACTAATATTTAGGTCTTGGTATTACTTCTCATTTTCATGTTAGAATTGCAGGGATTTTAGGGTACAATATAAATTCACGATGTGCTTATGTAAGGGTGAACAGCACCGTACAGGATCTTCTTGTCTTTGGGAGATAATTCCTCTCAGTTGTATCTGTTTCAACTATATTCAGCGTGGAATGTGCACGGAACTCTACACCGTTAAAAAGTGCTGTTAAATAATTAATATTTACGTCATACACAAACCACACTGAAAAAAAGTGCCGTATACCGTAACAAACCACGACTAAATGCCTAGATGGCCTTCAAAATAATACAGCCCCCATTATGTTGTTTTGATACTATTTCATTATTATTTAGGCGGGAATAGAAACTGTTCCTATAAAGTGAAGATTTCACTGTACCCCATATCTTCTTTGATAAAATTTATTATGCTGACTTTCTTCTCTGGGGTAAAGAGAGCAATTATTTGGACAAGTGAAAAACAGGAATTTAGCTTTTTTTACATCCACATATATGTGGATAATGCATAAATCACATGTCAGAATGATGTAACCAGAAAACATGGTATAATGTTCCCACTGAGTAATGTTGCCATGATGCCTGTGCAGGTGAAAGATCAGCATGTAATTTGTGCTCAGATCCAAACAATTCTACATCCATTGAGTCATGGGGGTATGAGGATGCTTGCATGTTAGGGTACACTGGAATGTAGAACTTGTCTTATCAATGTTAGAGTCAGTTAGGCCATCTTTCCTTCACATATAATAGCTTTCATGCACCATCCCTTTAAATTTCTACATTCACCCTGTCCTTTTAAAACATGTAAAGAATAGATAAAATGTCTCTTTTTAGAAATAATTGCCTTGCAAAACTTGGCAGTTACTACTCCTGTGTAGTTAAAGATGTATAACATTCTTGATGTCATTGCAAAGGCTTGGACCTTTCATATTTACAGGCCAAATATTTGTATTGGGTGTACATTGAGTGATAATAAATAAACTGATGAATGATTTGCTGCATATTGTAACTTAACCTTATCAATCATTTGGATGATAAATTTTGGAGTATTAGAAAATATAGCTTGGAAAATAAATATTATAAATGTTGAAATGACAGAGAAAGGACATTGCTGTGTGACAAGTAAAAATGTTTAAAAGATAAGCTTACTATATATTAAAGGTGTGAAACAAAAGTACCTTTAGTGCTACCTGTTAGGGGATTATCATAAAGTTGACTAAATCTTAAGATATAAAAAAAATCTAAATTTAGATGACTTAGAAACAACAAGAAGGAAAAGATGTCAGTTCAAGCGGTTGAAGGATCGAAAAAAGTGGAAAAGACAAAGGCTTCCCAGGACAATGCGGATGATTTTCTGACTGACACAGATGACGAGGAGAGCTTTGATGATTTCGGACAGGAAGCAGTGGACCCCATGGTGACAAAAGAACAGGAAGAACTGAGGAGGGAGGGCAAAGGTCACTTCCGGGACACAGAGCATCATGGTGGTCGCGGTACCTCATCATCCTATGACAGATTCAGCTCTGGACTGCAGGACACTTCCTCGGGACACAAACCTTACGGCACCAGGGCCTCCACCCAGCCAGTCAGCAGCAGCCGATACTCGTCAGAATACAGGTCGTCTTATGGAGACTATGACACGGGACTGGGACACGATTCCTACTCTGGACTTTATGGAGCAGGATCTAGGTCACTGTCAGCACGTGTTGCGGACGGCATTTCCAGCGGATATTACGGATCCAGTGGAGGATACGGATCTGGGTCCCTCCTAGGTTCGCGCGTGGGAGGCGGCATGCTGTGTGCCTCTGAGGTGTTGGAGGGGTATGGTAACAACCCCAGACTGAGCAGCAGGAGCAGGCAGGTGATGAGGGAAGGGTATGATCTCAGCCTTACTGCAGGCATCGGCAGGCAAGGTGCAGGAGCTGCAGGACTTAAAGCTGTCTATGATGTAAGAAAATTCTAGAGAATTATTTTGATATGGTGTTGTGTTGGAGGATGCTTTCATTTTTAATTCTGATGCCCTAATATTTTAATTCCAGATATTTGAAAACAATAGCACCTTATTTCTCCCTTAAGTAAAGTTAGTCGTGTTCAGGTAACTTTTACACACGTGTGACCAGAAATCATCCATTAATTGCAGTTTATTGTAAATATTGCAATTTAATGATCGCAAAAAAGAAAGATGTAGAATGCAGTAAAGAAGAGCAAGGGGGCAGAAGTAGAAATAGTGACCTCCACATAGGGGTGGCCCAACATGGGACGAAATAAATTAGCACTAATCAATTACGAGTCCTCAGCTGACCCTTTAAATTCCCCTTATCACCGATGGAGATTTATCCTTTAAATTTAAGTCCCATTTGCACACTTTACGTTTCTTAGGCTTTTTTGACTTAATTGTTTGGATTACATTACCAGCCGCACTTTGAAGTCGGGATTTCAGAAAAAAACCCTTATTTTTGGTAGGTGCAACTTTGCACTGCAAAATGCGGTCACATCGTACCCTTCCAAAGTTGATTCATTGGAAGTCAATTAAAAAAATCTTAATTTTATTTATGTCTATTAAGAGTTTGGCTTTTGGGGGCCAAATTTATTTTGTAAATTTTCATTGCAAAGGGTTCCAATCATTTGAAAATTCTGTAAGTGCTATGTGATCAAAATTATTAAAAAAGGCCTCAGTAGAATAAGAAAGATACACCTGATCATATCAAGTGCATCATAATCACAACAATAACAAAAGGCGATGACCCACTAGATTTACGTATCATGTTGGAGTTTTCTGTCGGTTAAATAAACGTATTGAGTGATTCGGCAGGAACCTGAGTGTTTCTCTCCGGAACCTGAGGCCTCTCTTAACCTGGTTAATAACATAGAGAACTGACGGATCTAAGAGTCCGAGCAACTCTACCGGTAAAATGGACGGCGGGGTCATTTCAAGGCGGATATCAATTCAGATTTCTAATTTATTTCAAGTTATTAAGGAAATGAATTTTTAGATTGGCATATGGACAGGGGATTTGTTGTTTACCATAATTCTTGTCAATTCTAAATGCGCAACTCTCTTTCTATTCGCACCCCCCCCCCCCGATCCAGATTCTGATGCTTTTATTTGTGTGCAAAGTCATATAGTCTATTATAGTGAATTATATGGAATGATGGTTCTGCTTGATTTTGTTGATCAGTAGATGACCTACTACTGGGGTCAAAGGTCACTTACCTGAAATTACTCATTTCTAAGAGTACAAAGGGTTAGGGATCTAAGACTGGTTCCTTTACTGAGTAGTGCATGAGTAGTAGTTGTTGATCATTCCATGTACCACCAGCAGCCAGATTCTATAGCACGAGTGCTCAGCACACTCACCACTGCAGCAGCAGTAACTGCAATCAGTGTAGCTGCACCATTCCTTCCTTCTGTGAGTGAAGGCTGTTCCTCCTGTCCGTCAGTCAGTCCGTGGTCCCTGCAGATCCCTGCAGCAGCAGTAACAACCTCCTGCACCTTCACCTAGCTCCTCCTGGGAGGGAACGAGAACCACTGGACTCATAATGCACGAAAACCAATACAAAGTATGTGGTAAACCATAGGACGAAATGTGTTTCAGTTTGGGAACAATAGAAATTAACGCTCAGCTTTTCACGTGATCAATCTGAATTTTGAGGCAATAATTTCTATTGTCTCCAAATTAAATTGCGAAATTTGAGTTAATGTTACATGTGGATAAATCATAGGAGGAAATATCATCCATTTTGGAGACAATAGAAATTATCGATGTGCTTTTTAGACATACAACATTCATTTTACTTTGCAAGAATATCTATTGTCTCCAAATTGAATCACGAATTATAACCTTATGTTACAAATGGGATTATTTCAACATATGGAGGCGTTTACCAGAAAAAGTGATACCACAGGTATTTATGAAGGATGTATCAGGAAATTGAAAGGAATGTAATGTTACAGCAGGATTTCCCTTTGTTAGGTGTTATAGGTTTTGTTACTCATCAACATGATAACAGATACCGTGGCACCGTTTCCATTTCTATGAAGCAGAAGGAAACGCTTTTCAGTTCAGAAACAAAAGAAGTCTACACATTCATACATTTCCGGAATAAAGAGGCCGCTCAACATTTGGATACATTTCGTTTGGCTAGAAATACAATTTCACGCTGTATCTTCCATTTGGCGTGAATTTCTCATTTTGCGAAATATACTTGTCTAGCAATAGAAATTTGAGCTTTTACTATCTTTTATTTAGGCCCAACTGTTCCGGCTGCAGTTGGAGGTGGATTATCAGTTCTAAATTTTGTACAGTTCTAATTTTGGGAAGTTTAATTGTAGTTAAAAATTAACAATAATCCAAGATTGCATATTGGATTTATTTTCCTGGGCATATTTTAGAATTTACAAGATGTATGAATTACAATTCTGGTTGGAAAATTCGAGAGTTATGGTATGGTATCTCGGCATCTCTCATACATTACATGTGTGTGTAATGGTACCCGTGAAGAAGGTACATGATCTTGGAATGTACCACAGCTTGGAGTGAGGAGGCTTCTGTAACATACCTCATCATAGTTTCAGCTCAGAGAACCTCCGTTCGTTTTTACGTCTGATACACTGCACAGCAATTTACTTTTCGTTGCATTGCATGATTTGGCTTTGTTCCATTGATAATTATTGTAACAATTATGGAATATTTAGTCCTGAAACATAATTATTTGATACAAAGCCAGCAAAGTACAACCATAAATATTTAAACTCTTTAAATTTGTCTTATTTTGCGAACAATGAAATTTCATACTGTAACAGTCATTTGAACATAAGGACATCGTCAATTTATATTGTTTCTGAATTAAAGCACTGGGAGAGCTAAAAACTAAGGATAGACTGGCGTCATGATTTCGTTTCTGTAATCAATTTTGAGCGACATTTCCAGACGAAATATCACTTCCTTCTTGATTCTGATAGATATGTGTCATGGATTCCATCGCTTATCTATTTAGTCTCATGCCCGCTAGGGATAGGGAAATGTATTGCATTTCTGGTTCTCTGAGACTGAAGTGTGGTCCCCACCAGATTTGCCATTTCTGATCATTTTAGACACTTTGTGTAAAGGAAATTCGGTGTATTTTGGTGTTGAAAATTCTTGGTAAGACGGTACGGCATGAGGCTCTGTGCACCGACAGGTCATCTCTCGTTTACGTTTGTTTCCACCCTTTCTCTCTCTTCTTATCTTCTTTGGCTTCTTAAATGAGGAATTTTCTGTTCAGCAACTTTAAACCTTTGGGCCTCAGATGAGTTGATACAAGATGATGTTCTGAACCTAGACTTCAGACAGTCTGATGTTGTTACATAATAAAATAGCGTATATTTTTAGCACATGATGATGATTTAGTTCAGGTCAAATAAACGTTTTCGTTTCTCGTATTTTCAGGCTCGGATAGAAGAGCTTGAGGAGGAGTTGGAAGCGGAGAGGCAGGCCAGAGGAAAGGTAAGTCAATATTTTCTTTTATTACACATGGATAATTGTTACAGGGTTACAGGGCTTTCCTCAGAATCACATTAAAATGAAAGAAATTGGGGCAATTAGTGTTGCCGTGCCTCTTACTCGACTGAAACTTCATGGAGAAACTATTTAAAATTTGAGATAAACGAAATTTAAATCCACCAATAACTTTTGAGTGTAAAATGTGAGAATGAGTCAAACGGGATGTTTTGCATCCACACGTATGTACAAGATATGACATGTAAATTGACCTAGTTACTCACTTAAGGCATCCGGGAGGTTGGGTTTAATTGGATAGGCATGCGGCCTTGAGGCTGCTTCGTCGTTCTTAATGAAATCACGAACTTAACCTTGTTACTCATTGCATCTCACCCCAACTTCTCCCCCACCCCACTATTACCCACAGACGGACATAGACAAACACTTAAATGTTCAGGGAAACTTGATCAAGAGTGATTCATATTCATACTGGCACAACAGACAAGCAATCACCACTTACCGCATGGAAATCTCATGTATGCCTGTTGGCATGTGTGACTCGTGTGTATTGTATGGGTGGATAATACATGTTGTTAATGAGAATCCAGAATTTTTATTTGAGCGATTTACAAAAATCCCTTTTTTAGTCTATCACGCTTTGCGTTGATAGACTACTGTAGACGGCAAAGTGGTTTCGCTATGGAGCAAAACTGGGCGTACAGAGCCCCCCCCCCCCCCCAGTGGCAGGTGAGGCAACCTGACCTTGGACCATGCTGGCACAACCCAGTGCAGGCGTACAGACCCCCACAACTGAGGTGAGGTGCAGATGGACCCCCCCAACTGAGGTGAGGTGCAGACGGACCCCCCCCCAAACAGAGGTGAGGTGCAGATACGCCACGCGTGATAGACTATTTACCCGGCTTTCCCGGGTAATTCCTCTCGTTTATTACATTAAATGAGTCATGTCCTGCTAACATATGCTGATACAAATTCAACACCTTAGTAAAGTGAGGCTATATATGGTTTGCCTAACTTGTACAGTGGATGATTATACCGGGAATCAGGGAACAACCTGGAATTGTAGCATGCCTGCTAACATCCCTCTACATTGTTCGTTCCAATTGAACCAAAAGTATGTCAATTTGCACGGACTTTTAGTATTACTGCAGACACGCGCATAAGTACTCGGGGGCGGGGAAACACATGCATAAAGGAGCTCTTGGTTCATAAAACTACGCTGCAAATACAACCTTGTTCAAAATTCAATGGAAACTTTTTCCTCCGAAATTTGTAACCATGCTGATCATGATGCAGTAAATTTACAGTTCTAGACTGCCACGTATTTTTATGTTTTCCACCTGCGAATAGTTTGTGTGAAAACATGGCTGTGTGAAGCGATCAAATACCAGTGTTACATAACACAGAGGGAAGGTTTGGATCCGGTCGGAGTCACCTTGAGATGAAAAGTAAACCTCTTAAAACCCTCCAAAGTTATTTCTAGATATAGATAACCCCTCAAGGTTTGCGCTTTGAATAAAAATAGCCGTCTGTATCCAGAAAATATTATTTTATTGGTTTAGTGTGAAACGATACATTCAACAAATCGCAGTCTAGTTTTGACAAGTTAAATTCCTGACTTCTTTGAACATTTGCGCATGCGTTCACCGTACTTCCGTTTCCTGTACGTTAAAACGCCAGAAACCATAAACTGATAGACAAACAAGTAAGGTATTCAGCACCATTGAAGAGATACATGTATAAAATTAAATTAATGACAAATAATCACTATATTGAACATCTACGGCTACATTCCCTCCATCGCGATGAATTTCGCAAGGATGTATGGGTTGTTTTTTTTTAATTTAAGCAAGTATGTGTAAAATAATTTTCTAAAACTCATTTTTGAAGAAGTCTTTTTTCCATTTGGAATGAACACATGATGAAAAAAGGAACATCCATCCTATTGCATATAAAGAGCTTCTTTGATGGATATTGAAAATTTGATCAGTGTTAACGTTTACAAGCGTGGCGTGATTCAAAAGCTAGGTACGGAAGTTAGACAAGCATTGTTTCCCTTCCTCTTCCTTTGCATTGTATGATAGATCGCCCCCTCCAATCCACCCACCCCGCATGTGTTTGTTTACGTTGCACCTTTGATCAAGTAGTGCTTACCACAGATACACATACATTCCATACGGTGCAGCAAACTCCTGAAATATGGACAAGAATCCGAACAATCCGCGACTCTTCAGATCAGTAGCCTAACACACGATCAGTAATCACTGCAGGGTGTTGAAATGGTACGCCTTGGAGGAAAGTAAACATTTAACAAAGGTCTTACATTGCATTTCTTCGGGTGACCTTTTTGACCTCAATAGTGGATTAACATCTTTTGTCTGGCTTCTGTGGCTGTGAGGTCCTGTTAGTTGGCCCAGCAAAGAAGGTTGGTCACATCTCTGAATTAACATGAATTATTATAAAGTGTAAAATAAATAAATAAGCACATGGGTGACAGATATGCACTGGGGTAAAGCTTTCGGTAGAGTGAGCCAATCAGTGGTGACAAAAATGCCATCCAAGTGGGAGGCAACTTTCACCAATCTGGACAGCTACTTTGAAGATTCTCAAACCACGCTGTTTGACACCTCACTGCAATGCATTTTCAAAATTACTAGTCACGTTAATCATTCAAAGACACACCGACGGCAATGTTTCGAGTTTGGGCGGCGCTCTCAATTTTTCAGACACCACTGCTCAATCCAAAGCAAGGGTACCAGTTGCCTTACAACGGGCCTAAGAGCTAGTCCCCGGGATGAGACTGGGCTGGTTACTGCAAATAAAAATTAATACTTCTTATGTAACCTTCTGAGAATAATTTAACTTCCTTTATTTTAAGTAAACGCAAATTCTGAAATCTACATGTTTCCATGGCGTACTAACTCAGCACCCTGTACTTCTAGAAGCACGGTTAACAGACAGACAGCGGCCAGCTCCCTTACGTTACACAGCAGCTTATCGTTATAACCAAAACCATGTGGCAGCGGCACTAAATCGTGGAGTTTTTCTGCGATTAGGCTACAGTTTATGCTGACACCATGTTTATACTGAAAGTATACAGGGAGGAAGGAATTCAGTTTTGTCTGTACATAGATTGTTACTATTTGGTAGACATGATAAAAGCAGAAAATGAAAACGTATTTAGTTTCCTACAATAAAATGTTACGCCATGGTTTTATACTCATCGATAGCACAGTGTGGAATTTCTTTTGTTCTTAGACTTCCAAATTGAGAAAAATTTCAGGCGCTGAAAGATGCTAACGTTTTCTTTTCAACCCATTACGTTGTAGCAGTCTAATTTAATACCCAGGGCCGTTTAAGAGCCTCGTGTCTCGGCCATGACAAGCACTGATCGTGTTCTGTCCAAGGCTCAATTAAGACCCGTGGTCTCATTTAAGATCCTTTAAATTTCAATTAGACCTAGACTTTGAATAAAACTCTGACATCACATTTTGTATTGATCTCTATGGGAGTTGAAGAAGCTTTCATTTGAAGTTCAATTTCGTGAAATATTTACTTTCTGGTCTGCACAATTATTTTGACGCATAATTTACAGCAAAATGAAAGAGCTCAATTCAAAACTGAAACTGTGTTGGTGGATACTCAGCATGAGCATGATCATTTGATTCAATACAAATGCTAAGTGCTAATTCAGCATGGAGCCTTTATCTCAGCTACAGAGTTGTGAAGCCTCGTCTCAGCTCTTCTGATGTTGTAGTCTGCTATCAGTCTGGTATTCCAGAAACCTCGCTACCAGAGCTTTCAGTTCATCTTGCAACTCCCGAGTTCATCATTCAATTGCCATGGTGATGGCTTATTTGGCTGATTTGTGTTGTATACATACACCTGCCAAAACAAGTCAGTGCCGTGACTGTGCTAAGGACAAGATCAGTCAAATATATACCTACTAGTTTTTATTTATACCCCTGAGTGAAGTGAATTATTTTGTGCGTGTGTTCGTGTGTGTGTGTGTGTGTGAGAGAGAGAGAGAGACAGACAGACAGACAGACAGACAGACAAAGAGACAGACAGACATTTCTAAAAGATATTTATCTTTGGATACATCTCAACACTGATGATAAATATGTATTACCTACATATTTTTAGGTGGAGAAGGCGAGACAAGCACTGAACAATGAACTTGAGGAACTTAGTGAGAGGCTGGACGAGGCAGGTGGAGCCACCGCAGCTCAGGTGAGTAGTATGGAAACATAAAGATCGAGGGCGCCACTGAGCGTTAAATATTTGGGTCACGAAGCATTAGACGAGGCAGCCACCACAGCTCAGGTGACAAGGTAATGAACACAACGATAGGGGCTACCAGTAAGGATAAACGAAGTAGGTGGAGCCACCGCAACTCAGGAGAGACATGCACAACCATTAACATAAGGGACGGCACTAAGTCGGAGTAATGCATGAGATATTCTGAATTTGCTAGGGTTGTCACGACTAGTGCGACTAATCGACTAGTCGTGTTTAGTGATGACTAGTCGACTATGATTTCAATAGTCGATTAGTCGAAAATTTCAAAATGGTGAACTTTATCAATGAAATTAAATGCAGAAATTTGAAGATTGTTTATA
>JBCAUI010331850.1:0-15166 GCA_038406195.1 Haplosyllis anthogorgicola | reverse complement strand
GCTAAATATACAAAAAGCCATAATTGTTATACACAATTGGTGCAAACTGTAATAGTAAATCAAAGAGATTATGCCTATACGATTTCTTGTAATGATTGAATTATATTAAGTCTAAAAATATGGTATGAAGGGAGATGTTGGGCGACCAACCATGCTGACATGCAGTACCATGAAGCTGTGTATTTTGGTATTTGTGTTGTGTTGCAAAAAAAAAGCCACAGAATGCCATGTACATTTTATGCTATCAAATTTAACTTCAAAACTCAAGTTTATTAGAAGGCCACAGATCGCCGGTCATTTTGCCTCAAAAAAGGCCCAGGAGCTGCTGCCACTTCCACGCATCTAAACATGATTTGCTAATATAAAGGCCAAAAATACAATCCATTAACCAAATACATGTAAAACGTCGTCAAATGCATATCAAATTCTGTCACACCAGGTATTAATAATGTACGACTGGGCGCTACATGTTCATCACTCCGTTGCAATCTTTTTGCCATCAGCTACTAAAATAGCAAATTGCTTCCTCTTTTTATACCAGCTAAAAATAGCTTATGCCTGATATGTTGTCCCATGTTACATAAAAATATCAGAGCGATGCGAACACATACGCGTAGATACCAATGTGATTTGATACGTGCATTTTAAGTAAGTACACATTTCTGCATTAATTTTACCACAAAACGATAAATAAATTACTCAACATTGAAATCAAATCCGTGTCTTAGGTATGTACATTAATGTGACACAATATACATAGAAAGTGGAACTTACAGTAAACAGAGGACAGATTTTCAAGCATAAAAATTGCTGGAAAAACGGAACAAGGAATGTAAACCGTTCAAATGATTATTGGACCATTTATGTGAACAAAAAGGGTCCTATCTATAAAAAAAGTCTTGTCCAATATAAATAGGCAAATGGAAAAAATTCAGATATTTACCGAGGGAGACATTCGCAAAATAAAATAACATAGTAACTGTTACTTAATAATAACTATTTGTACTCGTTTATTTAGACGAAGTCGCTGAAAAAATGACTGCAAGCGGAAGTGCTGTTACCAGTGTAGAGTTACATTACAGAGATGAAACAAGCTCAGTGGGTGCAGAAAGTGTGAAATCATCTGGTGAAGAGGGTGTAAAGTCGTCTGGTACAGAGGGTGTGAAGTCACCTGGTAAGGAGGGTGTGAAGTCATCTGATACAGAGGGTGTGAAGTCATCTGATACAGAGGGTGTGAAGCCAACTGATACAGAGGGTGTGAAGCCATCTGGCACAGAGGGTGTGAAGCCACCTGGTACAGAGGGTGTGAAGGCATCAGATACGGAGGGTGTGAAGTCAATTGGTGCAGAGGGTGTGAAGTCATCCAGTACAGAGGATGTGAATTCAGCTGGTGAAGAGGGTGTGAAGTCATCTGATGCAGAGAATGTGACGTCATCTGATACAGAGAGTGTGAAGTCATCTGGTACAGAGGATGTGAAGACATCTGGTGCGCAGGGTGTGAAGTCATCTAGTGCAGAGGGTTTGAAGTCATCTGATACAGAGAGTGTGAAGTCATCTGGTGCAGAGGATGTGAAGTCATCTGATATAGAGGATGTTAGATCATCTGGTGCAGAGTATATGAAGTCATCTAGTGCAGAGGATGTGAAATCATCTGACACACAGGATATAGAATCAACGGGTGCAGAGGGTGCGATGAATATTCCTAATATGGAGGATATAGATTTATCTGAAGTGGCATTTCTACACAACTCCAAGAAAGAAAACCAAGCGGCTGTTATTTCTACCAGAGACGAGGGTCACATGTCAGGTGAGATGAGTCATTAATTCTACATTATGTTTTAACCCTTTCGATACCCTAGGGTCCTGCAAAATAGTGCTTTTTAAGAGGAGAAATGGGAGCATGCTAATCAGAGGCATTCATCGCCATTAAATTTTTTTTATGAGAATTATATGTTAAGCATGGGTCAGAAGGTTACACACAGGGCTTTGAACAGTACCAGGTTTGGTTTGTGAGCTGGTCACCAGATGGCCACTACACTTGTTTAAAGATGGCTTACTTGCTTGATTTTTCCCAAATTTACCTCAGAAGTGTAACTTTAATTGTTACTTGTGTTAGTGTTTTCACTGACTGGGACCTTATTTGGTGCCAGGCAGTTAGTGAGAGTGGTCCTCTGCTGTGTTGACCATGAGCCAATTCCAAGTTGTAGATACTTCTAGATTTACATGCTCAAAGATTTGCAAACATCAGATTTTGCTTGGAGATGAGGGGGCACTGCCCCCTATGACCCCCGTTAATGCCTATTTAGGGGGGAGGGCACAAAAAATGGGCCACTTTTTAAATCTCAGTCCATTTATACTAACTTCTAAAAGTTCATTTTGGGCTAAATATGGTCCTGAGGGTCCTCCTGGGTCCAAATATGACCCAGGGGGGCCAGGGGAGTGCAGCACTGCCCTAGGTATCAAAGGGGTTAACAACATGATACACTCTTCCACGGATATATCGATATCGCTTTTATCGATATCCCGCTTATATCGATACAATCTCTTGCAGTCAGTCAAATTAAGATATATAGATATCTGTTCTGCTTATATCAATACAATTTTATGTCACCAAATTTATCGATATAACCGGGGAGGAGTGTAATTTAATCAAAATATAAATCTTCTCATCTGCGAAAAAAAGGGGGTGCTGCCCCCGCAACCCCTGTGAATCCCTATTTAGGGGGAGGGTGCAAAAAAATGGGCCACTTTTTAAATCCCAGTCCATTTACGCTTACTTCTAAAACCTCACTTTTGGGCTTAATTTGGTCCTGAGGGTCGTCCTGGGTCCAAATATGACCCAGGGGGGCCAGGGGAGCGCAGCACTGCCCTAGGTATCAAAGGGGTTAATAACATGATAATTGAATCAAAATATAAATCTTCTCATCTGCGAAAAAAACTTGGGAGAGAATCCTACCTCATGTAGAAGGAATTGACGACAGGGGCGCCGGCACCTGTTTCCTTCACTACCATACAGCTCATTGTGTGTGTTAGTTGGCAGTAGCGTGTTACATGTAGCTCTATGTTCACTACAGATATTCACAACGTCATTATATCATAACGTCCCGACTTTTGACGTAACTGCGACAATCATGTTTCGTTTTTGTCTCTTGGTTTCTATTTTGATTGTTACATCAGGGTTTTTTAAAGGGTGAAAACAACGTACTCTAGCATTTAACTCGAATTAGCAAAATTAACAAAGTTTGTGGGGAACATTTAACTTCTTGTTTCCGGCCTTGTGACCCAGTTAAAGGGAGTTAAATCAGGACATTTAATAAATCTTACACAAACGTAATGAATAGCATGCCTCAAGATGCGTGGTCATCAGATATGGGGATTCCCTTCTACATTGTCAGACGTTCATAATCTCTTACATCGCCTATCAGATCTGGGGATTCCCTTCTACACTGTCAGACGTTCATAATCTCTTACATCGCCTATCAGATCTGGGGATTCCTTTCTACACTGTCAGACGTTCATAATTTCTTACATCGCCTATCAGATCTGGGGATTCCCTTTCACATTGTCAGACGTCCATAACCACTAACATCGCTTATCAGATCTTTTTCGGAACATGTACCAAGCCACCTCACAAAAGTCGTTACTTCACATGTGACCAGTACTTAGTACTTACAGTACTTAGGGTACCGTACATGCTTTATTCAGTGCTTCATGTTGCCGTCGTTAGAGCTAGGGCGATTGATCGGATATCCGATGAATCGATCGGTAAGCCTCAAATCGGCAATCATCAATTTTAGTTTTAACATCGGATCATCGCCCATATTTGGGCATATGCATCCGAGACAAATATTTTCAAATTTCATGCCTAAAAGCTATAAAATTAAACATACATGTATTCAAATTATATGAGTACCAAAAATCAGCCTTTTCATTGCTGTTTTAGATACAGCTTACCAATCATATTTTAAAATGATAATGGCAAGTAGCGCTATTCACAAAAATGAACTTCAAAACATGACATTCTCCAAGCTAATTGTCACTAAATTTAGTGAAGTGGATATTGTGGCCAATGCATCGATCATCAATCGATTTTGAGTCACCGATCACCGATGACAACATTGACCCGATGCCCCACCTCTAGCCGTTGTATGTTGGGCATTACAGAAGCATTGTTCGTAGCACCTGAGGGCTTGTCCTAATTTGTTGGAATTACATTTTCTGCCGGATTAAGAAACAAAATAAACAAAGGAAAGTAAAAAATAAAATCAATAATCAACTGTACAGAAAAATAAAGCAAATATGCTGTTGACTTGCTGCATGACTTGCAAATGACACTGTTCGAAATAAGGCCAGTCCGTCGGGCTAAATTGCTTCGGTCTGACTGAATTTAAAATCCGTCAGACAATTGAAAATGAAAGTGATAGTACAAACAATGCAATTGTCGTTCAGTCTGACTGGTTTCAAAACTTATTTCGAACACTGCATAATGAGAACTCCATGTAAATATGGGACTTGCATTCAACTTTTGTCTGTCCTTTTACCTATGGGTGTAATTCAGACCTTTTCTTTAAGGGGCCTAATTCAAAAGAACATAATACTTAGGTTAAAGATGACACAGCATAGACCGCAGCACACACACATACAACTGTCACATTCTCCTTAACTTAATGACAACTTCTTGAGGCAATTATGACATCATATTCCTCTCGACATAAGTGCATGCCCGGGTAATAAAGGCGAACACACAACAAAAGTTTCACCCCTCAGTGGTCCCAATAATACAGCGAGGTCAAGCTACCCGTTTAACTTCAACTTGTACGTGGAAGAGGAATAGTGAAATCACCAGATCCCCCTCAGCCGCGAACGCAACGCTGCCGAGTACCTCGACGACGTTATGTTCGCCGCTAAGGGAATCTGGTGATTTCGTGTCATATGTTTCCTTGGTTTAAATTACAGTTCTTAACTGCACCATTTTAAACGTACACGTACAGGTACGAAGAAAACGTGCAGCTTGACCTCTCCACTTGTATCTTATTCTCATTGATACGCTGCATTACGAATGTATGAAGGAGCTTGAAGATGGCTAAAATCCTCCCTAAGTGTTAACATCGAGGTCACTGTATTTTAACACAATAAATTTGAATTATTTCCGATCGGTTTTGTTTGGGTCGGGAGTGGGAATGGATGTAGTTTTGGGTACAGAATCTGGTTATGTCATATGACGTATTTCTTTTGGTTTTGCACGTAAACAGGCCTCGACCTTAACGTCCGTCTTTCCGCTAAAACGGACAAAATTTCAAGATGACGGACAATTTACAAAAAGTGTCCGTCTTTTTTGGACAAAAGTTATGAATTTTCTGGTTTAACCTAAACAGTGGACTGAGGCATATGGGTAAATGGCGGACAACATTGTAATTTTGTCCGTCATTTTGAAGGACGCAAAATTTGGTTACGGTCGATGCCTGTGTAAAAGTGTACTACGGAGAAAACGTGTAACTTAACCTCTCTAATGCTGTACGTTCTCTTCTCAGAAACATTTGGTTACAACTTCGATTCACGTACAACATGAAAAGCTGGGGGAGGGGATAGGCCGGTGGAAGGGGGGGAGATTAGAAAGAAGAATATGATAATCAAAACTTAGCCAATTCCTGCAGTATTTGACGTAGCAGGATGTGAGTGTATGTACATGTGCACGTGAATAATACATGTGTAGCTTCCATACAACATGTAAACGTACTACAGTACACTCTCAACACACAGAGCGCTGGTTCAGTACTTGGGTCTGAGCCTAACCCAACACAGGGTGTATGATGTCAATCTCGTAATGACGCAACATACTTAAGCAAATTCATAATACTAGAAGTCCCATTGACACAATGTTAAACTTTTGGACCAATTTGTAGAAAAGTAAAGGAATATTAACTAAACATAAGTACGAGAAGACATACAAAATGATTTATTGTATGGATTCTCGTATCCATTTTTTAGAAATAAGGAGAGATGTAAGGGATATTTTGTCCATTTGCAGCAATGAAAATAAGATGATATTTTTTACCATTTTAAACATTGTGTCGATGGGACTTCCAGTTGTTATTATGGATTTACATAAGGCTCTTCCGTCATTACGGGATTTACATCCCACACCCTGCAACAGGAATACATGCAACAGACTTGGCAGACCATGCTTTATGAAGCCTCTGTGCAAATTTTCTTACGTCTGGTCGAGCAGAATAAGATCATTTCCGAGCCAAAAGCATCGCTCAAACAGTATTACACTGCACTGAAAAAGCCACATAAATAAAACTTACTAGAAAGCTATCACTATCCTTACTGCCAACAGAGCAAAATGCGAATATGTTTAGACATTGCCTATCATGACCATGATACCTTGCCATTCACTCTATGTACAGGAAGACCGTGTCTTGAACGACACTGGGCCCAAAACTGTTGAAACTGGTTTAAATGACCCTGTCTTCGGCCTTTCACTAAAGTTTTGGGAATGTTTAGTGTCGCAAGACGGGTTCTCCTTCAATGCATGATAGCTCATCTTCACGGACGACAACCCCATTAACGACCACCTAGCCTTCGGACAATGAGGTGCTTGCTCAAGACAGGATCACTGCTACACAGTACATCTGGGCTTCACATAATGACAGAAAGAGTTTTAATTTTTAAACTCCTACTAGACCTAAGAAGACCCTACTATCCCTATAACCTTTTCTCTACCCTGGGTGGTGTACACCCCAGTGATATTAACCTGACTTGTTCCTTGTGCTCAAAACGAACAATCTTCACTAAAAGTCAAAATCCCCTGGATCATGTTACAGTTAAATCCCAGGGGTGTTACGTGAGTTTTTCTACTGGATCCTGTGACTCACAAAGAAGTGGCCTCACTCTTCCATCGCTTGTTGTGGTTCTTCTAGGAAATGATTGATGCTGCTGCTGCGGCTCCTTCAATCAATCCCCGAGATCCTTAAAACCTCTGGGTATCCTACCGTATTCCTGCTGATAAAAATACATGCCGAGATCCTTAAACCAAACCCCGGGCGTCTTACCGTATTCCTACTAATAACCGTACATCCCCGAGATCCTTAAAACCCAAGAAATCTGCGGGCATGCCAAGATCCTTAAAACAAAACACTCGGACATCCTACCGTATTCCTTCTGATAAAACTAGAAATCTACACAACTCCAGCATTTTTAATGCAATTGTCGATACAAAGGTACACTTATCTTTTCTAATGACGTACCTTTTACGCTGTTCCGTTGAACAGTAGAATATGGAGTGCCATTTTGTTTTTAACGACACTTTTCTCTGACATGAATCCTTAATATTCATGTTTATTTTATCTGTCTTGAACGGTGTCTTTTACGGTATTCTGGTCATACTAAAGTCGGATGCCGCCCAAGACATGTTCTACTGAATTTATTACCGTGGAACTTCCTTTGGGCGGACCTTCTTTTCCACGACCAACCTTTCTTTGCAAGGCCATCAGACTTTGGATGTAACACATTAAATTACACAGAAAATAACCCTCATTTGCAAGACCACCGCCCCATTGGCGACCACTTTTCTTCCTAAAATTGGGTGGTTGCCCAAAGGAAGGTCTACTGTACAAGTACAGCACTGCTGTGCAAACGGAACCTTCATTCACGGCTAAATCTGAACGGTAAATCTAAAGCTTCTTCAAATGTCGAATGGCTGATAAAGTCAAATTTATGAAGATGTGGCATTTGATCGAATACGGTACATGTATAATTATAAAAAAGAAGTGATAACACTGAGTGATGTTGAACCCCAGCTCTTAGTCATGCGTGGATATCTGTGGTGGTACCTCAGCCAACGTCCTGGGATGCAATGGGATACATCCACGAATATTGTTTACGAGTACAACATTAGTCATACTATCCTGTGCAGTTTTATTATCCAAGGATTTTTTTGCTGTAAATCAGATTTTACACTCGGTGCAATATTTTCAAATGAATAAGGATGTTCTGAAGCCTCTATTATCCCAATCACTGGTTATTTTCTACTAAAATTTCTATCGATCAAACAATCACAATATCTCAAATCAATGAACTTTTTCAGCAGAATTTTCTTTGAGCAGTTAATTTTATTCCGATTATAATTTAATAAATCTCATCTGCACATTAATTTATGTGCACACTGAATGCAGACACAGTAGGACATCCATGTTACGACACTTCCACGCAGTATGGTCTCAGATGACCTTTAAGATTCTCTGAATATTAAATGCATCTTGTCACCCTTTCATTTGGCGACACTCTGTTTTGTACGTAACTTTGGTGAAGCAAACGTTGGGTGTCGCTCAACGGAGGTCCTACTGTACATGGCACTTTCATTTTCCCCAAACCAACCACTATTATTATTGCTATCAACCTCCCAGAAACGCTGCACTGTTTCTATACCGTCTCTCAGTCTCTAAACTCTAAACAAAAGCAATTAATTAAAGAAAGTTGTTTTAAAATATCAAGCAGTGCATTTTAAAGCTCTTTTAATGAATTAACAACCAGTTTAACCGTTTCAGTGTTGTGTTGTAGTCTTTCATTTTAAGAAAGGCAAAAGCTAGCTCATGACTTACTTTAAATAATACCTTTGTCCGTCTGGGGTTTTGGCCATATCCCATCCCTGTGGCAGGGGTCCCAGTCCGTCTTCTGTGAAGTCCCCTAAACTCTGTTGCTTGAAATGTGTGGCTTGTTGTGCAGGGGCTGAGAGAGCACTGAGTGTGTTGGGAAGCATGGCCGGGGACGAGCGGGAACGTCCGTGCGCAATCTGCAGGCCCCCAGGCCCACGCTGGGGTATACCCAGGTGGGTACTGCTGTCCGCGCTACCCTCACGACTGTGCTGGGGTTTGGGCGGGGTGAAAAACGAAGCTGGGAGCTTGCGCTGTGAGAAGGGTATGCCAGTCGGGGTTGGTGACTGATTGTTCTGTAGAACGGCGAATAGCTGTTCCATGTCCGTTGCGCTATCCTGCTTCACGTGCAAGACCTGTTGGGGCTCTCCACCACCTCCTCCCAGTTGTTGCGGTTGTTGCTGCTGTTGTTGTTGGGACATGGCTGATTATCTGCTGCAGTCACCTGGAACGAAAACGCACAGTAAAACATCATCAATCCGGGGATTCCCCTTATCAGTGGTCCGTTAGGCAGTGACTGATTTTGGCAACGGCCAGTTAAATTCAATATCGTTCCAGTGGAACTTCCTTTGGGTGGACCTTCTTTTGCACGTCCAACCTCTCTTTGCAAGACTATCAAGACTTAAGATGCGCACATTAAATTACACAGAAAAGAATCCTCTTTTGCAAGACCACCACCCCACCCCAAATTGACTACCACTTTTCCTCCAAAAATTGGGTTGTTGCCCAAAGGACGGTCTACTGTATTCCGGATGGACTTTCGGGTAATACGCCACACATCTCGCCACTGAATTGAGTGTTGTAATCGGGACTTGTTAATGTTTAAATTTGGTGGCCCAGACAGAACAGTCATTTCAAAGTTTAAGGGAACCCTGCAATTTTTTTCCATCTTACGTATGAACAGTAATACAGCAAGACTCTATTTGAATGCGTATCTACTTGAAAGGGCACTTTAGCTTTACGGGCAATTCACCTTCAAGTCAATTCAATTTTGCCTGTTCCTAGTAGGCAACATCCGTTTGGGAGGGCACCCTAGTTGTACGGAAAGTTTGGATACAGTAGAGCTCCTTTTGAAGGACTTTTACTACTGTATCTATAACTGTACACAGACAGGCCACCACAAATCTAAGTAAAACTGTCGGTGAAACTATCGACTAACATTTTCTAAATAAGTAAATCTTTATCTGGATATCTCAGCGAGATTCTGAGGGTCTACTTGGAGAGACCGGAGACTGGTGGTGAAAAATTAGTTTTTAGCAAGGTTTGTTTCTGAAATTCTTTTCCAATTTTCTAGTTTTAAACTTGTCACAATCAAATTTAATTATATGTAGCTCAATATCAATCAAATTAATTTAGTTAAAACTCCACATAAGTTTGGTAAATTAAGGAATTTGAATTTTTCTTGGATGGGGCTCATACGCTGATGGAGAACATTTTCAGAGGGTCAAAAACTTGAAGCCACTTACTTTGCTTTAAAAAGGGGCCTTGACGTCGGCCAACGCGCTCCACAACTAGTTCACTCAGTGCTCTCAGACTTCTTATCCACTTTGGTAAAAATATTATCAGAAATATCACACAATTTGCCTCTAAATTCGTATTTCTCTTCACCAGCGAAGTTCTCTACCAAAAAGTTGGTGCGAAATTAATCCTCCTCACACACTGACAGGTGCTTGTTGCGTCCGTGAAAGAATATAGTTCCATATTAATTCGCGTGTACTCTTCTAGAAGATTAAATGAACTTTTAAAAAGTTATTTAAACTTCATCAATGCTTTTAATGCAATATTTCTATTGTAAATTTAAAGACAGATATCACTGTTCTTGACTTTTGGCAAAGTTGAAGAAAAGTTTGCACCGAAGTTGGCGGCGCATGAATTTGACTTAGAAATCCCATGTGAAAGTAGTGCGTAGGAGTGTTCCGGAAGAAAACTTCGCTCGGTTATTGGGGCCCTCTATGAGCTCGTTAAGGTTTTCTAGTATCGCGTTAAAAAGGAAAAGACCAACATTACCAATTGAACTGCAACAACAATTTTTTATTCTTTACAATTTATAATTTAATAAATTAATAAATTATCATTTAATTCACAACTCAATAAAAATATTCTTTTGAAAGATATTTTTTTAAAACATTTTACATAAAACCTAGAATAATATAAAATAAAGATATTAATCTTAAAATATTTTTTTCCACTGTTCGTTAAGTTGCTAAGGTGTTTGCTAAGGGCAACAACATTTATTGGAAGTTTACAATTTTTATCCCACACAAGAAATCATATGCCCAACTTCACTTCGTTACCTTTATTCTGAAAAGTTATGCATCAAAATTGTTACAAAACACATCTACCCGGATCTATGAGCGCGTTTTCATAAAGTTAATAAACAACACTGCCAAACTTTAACGGATCCAACTCCAAGAAATTGGTGTGTTAAGACGAGCATTAAGAGTAGTGTTATGTTGTTTATTGTGTAACTCTACCAGTCGGCGCTACACAATAAACTATATAACACCCATCTTAATGCTTGTTGTGCATTTACGGATAGGCATTAAGTTTATGAAAACACACTGTATGGATAATCTATATCTGGGTGGTATGCTAGAAATAATAATTTCACACTTATATTCGGGAGACCAAATTGCTGAAACTTGGAATAAATCCGAAAAGGGGAAAAAATCTGGAACCAAGCCGACCCCCCCCCCCCCCCCTATTCAGTAGTGTGTTGTCGCGACTGGTCGAACAAGTGGACTCGACACCAAATTTTCAGTGTCGACTAGTCAGTCCATGTTTGTGGATGACTGTAGATAACAGAAAGCTGTTGCAGACTGATTCAGAAAGCATTTTACAACGCAATGTGCGTGCGTGATACACTCATATTGTAGTATGACACTGATCTTACAGCAAGTATTGATTCCTAGATGTAACAATAAAATATCACCATTGTTTCATTAAAAGTACACATTTTAGCAGCTACGCAATGATATAATAAGTAATATCCGACAGTCGACTGTCGTGTTCACTAGTAGTATCCGACTGTCGACGGATAAAATTCAGATGACGCGACAACACTAATATCCAGTAATATAAGCAGTGTATTTTTTATTCTTTTCGCTTCGTTACCTTAATTTAAATATAAGTGCAGATGGACCTGAGCTAATTTGGAGTCAGATTACAACTAAAAATACAATAATTAACAGCAATAACGAAACAATATTGATCTGTAGGAAGTAACATGAAAATTAATAAACAAAATTGATAGACTGATAATAAAGACCAGATTTAGTTTTTACGGGTCTTGAAGTCCCATCAATTTTGGGGACTCTAGGAACAAAAGAATTCCACGCAGTGTTAATGAAGCACTATTCTAGAGACCAGCCAAATTCTACCAAATTTAGGTCTCAAAACTAACCATGTTGAATCACTTTCAATCATGATAATTTCTCCCATTTCCCTAATCATAAGAATTGACTAGACTGGGGATGGGGTAAAAAGCACATGGTATTTCTTGTTTAGAGTCCAGTACAGACTGTTGAAAGATGTCCGCTCGCTGGTCCAATGAAACACATATATATATAACATAGCATGAACTTTAATTGATGGAAAGTGATTATAATTTGTAATTGCCTTTATACCCACTCTTCATTGCTAAGGTGTAAAACTTCACACCACAGAAATAATTATTGTATGTGAGGTGTAAAGTGTTATAAAGGTATAATGGTAAAGCATTTCGATCAACTGTATTCATCGGTGACCAGATCTACCTATGTGTTAATCAGCTCTACTGACATTTAATATTAGACCAATAAAATGGGCGTTAAGGCCTTACAACTGTCTAGGTATGGCACCAGCATACACGGCCTTCACCCCCTGCTACACCTTACCAGCCAAACGGTCAGCCTTGACCTACTGCTGCCACTAAGGTCCAGGCCTATAAATATGCATTAAGCAAAGGTCACATCCTTGATGCAGATTCTGCCAGTTATATAATAGCCCCCTGCCTGAGTTCAGGCAGTGCACACTAGACCATCCCCATGCATGTATCACATACGTCAATAAACATAGGAGTCATCATCATGCCTTGGGTTCTAGTTATATGTACAACACGTAGCATAACCCCACGACAACAACTACCACAAAGATCCCCATTAGCCACTGACAACTACAACAGCGCAACTATAGATCTTTTCATTAAAAAAAGCTTCAGATGAACCAGAGGTTATTTGGCATTAAAAAAAAGTTTTTCAATGCTGCATGTAAATGGACCTAGAAACTTCATTTTTGGTATGGTGGTACATCTTTATGATATCTAGGTCAAGTTTGATTACTAAGGCCATTGGGTCAAGTTCAAGGTCATGGTAATAACAATTGTACAATTTTAGACTGATATCTGCCAATATCATATGTTAAAGTACTTCTGACAAATAAATGATGTCAAGGTCATTTGAAGATCATTTTTTAAATTATTGGTTGACTTTGCAAGTCTCAATTGTTTAAATATTTGTGATTACTACAGATGCTCAAGGTCAAATAATTGGTCAAGGTCATTTAAAAGTCAAGCTTACTTATAGGTCAAATTTAATTTTGTTGGAAATCCTTTCATGCTTTTAATTTTTTTTTATGGCGTTTTAATGACTATTTGCGGAGCGCGGCGGGCCTTCGACTGAAAGGCATTCTTGTTTTACAGATTAATCTGTAATGTTCTCAAGCATTCTCAAGATCTTTCCTCTTTTCACAGCCAATATAATTCCCTTGTTTTTAACGATGTACGCCAAAAGATGGTCGCGAAGCAGCCGGCCGCCAGCCCGTGAAGGACCGGCGCCAACGACGCCAGCGTGGGCAGGCTCACGAACCCCGAGAACGCCTTCAGCGCCGAAAAGGGCAGCATTGGAAGGACGAGTTGCGCCATAAGCAGTAGACAACGCCTTAGCACAACGCCGCCTTTCATTTTCTTTTTGTCGTGTGGCGCATACCTGATATTTTCACTGCATCTTGTTTCATCAAAACCAGAATCATTACCTGCGAGCCGAATTTCAGGGGGTTTCGTCGTCGTTCTTGCCGTTGTTGAATCTGTTACTTTAGTTCTTGTGATGTTTCCGCAGGATTTTGTATCCAATTCTTCCAGGAACCCGTAGATGGTAATAAGCCTGGGACGTCCGTCTTCCGTGACGTCACAATCATTTGGGGCAGACGCAGCGTCTCTGTGATTAGGAGACAGTGCTGACCCCCGGCGACCAGAAAGCTCTACCCGTGGAGGATCAGACGAGGGCGCTGCGTCTGCTGCTGCATTGTTTATGCTAGAGGCCGTTGCAGTTGACGTCATGTTGTCCTGGAGACCAAGAGTTTCAGGTCGAGAGAGTGGAGCAGCAGCTGGTCTGCGGGGCTGTATACCCGGTATTCCAGCCGGACTTGGCGGGGAGGGCATGAAACCCTTGGCTAGCAAACCTGTAATCATACGAAATCCAGGAATATTAATGTGGATAATCTTTATTCTTAAACTTCGCTTGCACTGATAAAAAGAAAATTCCAGTTGACTCGGGAGGGGGGGGGGAGGAAACATGTCCGATTTGGCAATATTTACTGGCGATACATGTTTCACTCGTCAGTTGAGTCATTACAAAGAATACGTATCAACTGGGTACATAAGGAGCTCCTGTAAGGTCCCGGGGGCCCGTGTAAAACGTCTGATACAAATTCTACTGTTTGGCTTTTTCTTACATCTTGCAGTAGCATACAAAGCGAGACAGACAAAGCGAGATTTTATATCTAAAGTTATGTGATTGGGTACTCATTGGCGGATTTAGGGGGCGCAGGAGGCGCGAGCCCCCCGCCCCCCGCGGCCAAAATTTTCTTCATTTTCATGCAGTTTTTCCCAACCTTAGGCGAAAATAGGTGAAAATTGGGTTGGCGCCCCCACTACGGGCCGGGCGCCCCCCCGTAGGGAAATCCTGGTTCCGCCAATGGTACTGAACTGCAATGGTAAAACATAGGCGTTTTCTGCCACCCCACAATTGTGGCAGCACCTGACGGGCAATAAATGCAAGCTACGTTTCGTTCTGTACTGGCGGGAAAGTAATCCAAAACAATCAAACCCCATACAAGACATACCTTTGCCATTGTCAATCTCCTTCAGCAGCTCAGCAACGGATATGTTCTTATTCTTTGCATCTTCGGGCTCAGCGTGCGTCGTCGGAATAGTGCCGCGTGAAATATCAAAGTCCAAGTCCGTCTCGCTTACACCAGCGCCATCTACAATAGGACCACATCAGATGCGTTATTTCTTTTATAATTTTTCTTCTGGTGCAATATATTTCTAACAGAATGTGACATATTTTCAACTACAGGACAGGATTTAGAACTGCCAGGTTCATCTGCACAATGACGGCCTGCAGTCAGTCCATCTTGTCGATATTTAATCATACTAGTCCCTCCCACTGGGAAACCCATTTTGATACGAGTCTTTAAATAGACGTAACCCCTAGGAGATAGTGACACCTTCTGATTTCTCTAGATGATTTTAC